>MU728900.1:0-18079 GCA_026770625.1 Nicotiana glauca
CGAGGCAAACCAATGATGGATTTGGGTTGAGGGGGTCGTGTTGCTATAGGGGTGTTAGTTTGGCGGTCAACGACGCTGTTGCCGCCAGCTTTTTAGGTGAAGGGATCTAGGGGCGGCTAGGGTTCATGGGGTGTGTTTGGTTGAGGGAGACGATGAAAGGGAGGTCTGGGAAATGAGGTGCGTAACGGGGGGTTTGGGGGTAGGAGGTTTGGTATATTAAAAAGGGTTCATTAATCCGAGCCGTTGGATCAAATGATCTAAACGGCTTGGATCAATCAATGGATAAAGAGACGGGGTCGTTTCGGTATGAAACGGGGGCGTTTGGTTTAATGAAAGGTTGGGTCGGTGGTATATGGATCGGGTTATTTAGCCGGGTTAGGGGATCGGTTGGTCCTGGCCGTTGATCATCTTGAGATCAACGGCTCGGATCTCCTATGGTCAAAACGACGCCGTTTGGGCGTCTTTGACACGGAATGGTTTGGACCGGGTATAGAGGGGTTTTTGGGCCTGGAATTTGGTTAAATTTGGTGGCCCAGTCCGGCTTGTTCCCCTTTCTCCTCATTTTCTTTATCTTTTAATTAATCAAAACTATTAAAATCCTAAATCCCAAAAATACTAATTAATTTCTAATTGTAGAATTGAGTCCTAAATGGAATATATATTTTTTTTGTATTTTTTAATTAATTTAAACAAATAAACATGCATACACAAATGCAAACAAATAACAAAAAATTCACAAAAATCACACACAACGCAAAACTATTTTATTTTTTGAAATTTTTTGGGAATAATTCTCATATAGGGCAAAAATCACGTGCTCACAGCTACAGCCATTCTAGAAGACAGCTTTTGTAGAACGACAACTTTATCAGGTCGACAAGACAATACACATAACGTGGCATGTAACCGCGCTATGCGACGCGTGCTAATCATTATTTTGGGTATAAGAAAGCTTCTTAAACTTAACCAAGTCATATGTATCTCAAAGATGTTTTTAATAAATATTACTACATCCATTAAAAAAATGCCACTAACATTTAACAAGTGGTTGAAAAAGAGGAAAAAGGTTGAAGGTAGTTCAATAGATCCCCATGGATCACGTCTTAACACTATGGATCCCTACCTTGAAAAAAATATGCTAGGTTACTACACTGATTTGAGTGATGACAAATGTTATGGTGTTCTCCGTACCTTAGAAAATTAACCTATCAATATACACATTGATGTCAAAGTTGCAGGGCACATTATTGAGGGTGAAATGCATGTTACAAAGCCTGAAGGTATGCAATTTGGGGCAAAAATATACAATGGGTTCCCCTTTACTCAAAACGGTGTGATTACGAAGTACTGTGTCGCTGGTGTGGGCTTGTTGTGCCACAAGCACTATCTCCATCCTTCCAAACAAACACACACAAAGATGAACCAGAAGTAATTAGGCATCTGATGAAGGAGATTCTAGAGATGGAAAAGGCACTTGCTATTCATCATGCAATAGATGATCTTAACTTCTTGAGAGGAACGGAGCATTAGTAATAAGATTTATTAGAAAATGATAAATTGCATAGAGACAATGACTATCCTGTTTTCCCAATAGTTGTCGAGTGGGAGGGACTACCTAGGTTTCTACCCCAGACGTTGGATGTAGGTGTCCCATATTGTTGTAGAAATCAGGCAAGTGGTCTTCTTGATGATAGCGATGAAATGCAAGAAATATATGTCAATTGGGGCCTATATTACGATGCCCTCGATCCCGAAGGGTACATACACGATGTTGACGACAAAGTTAAAAAAGTGACAATGAAATAGTGCCAAACAACGACGATAATGGCAAATGACAATTGTTTTGGTTGTTTAGATGGGTTTATGTTAGACTATTGTACTGAAATACTAATGTTAAATATCAAAAAGATATAACAACAATGGAAACATAATTTTCTTTCATACATTTTGCAAGATAAACAAGTACATACACTTATTACAAACATTTTACGAAAATAAAACACTACGTGTATCCTTGATAGTTGGGCACATTAGATGAGCTTCCACCAGGAGCTGGATTACCAGCGCCACCCAAACCAGCTGAAGCACATTTACGACGGTCGTCTCCTGTTTGTGAGCATATGCCACATTTACGCGCATAAATGGTATCATCAATATCCATTTGGTTCTGTATACGTATTCTTTTTGCACTTGTAGCTTATGAAAATAGTCCTTGTTACACACCATTTTAAATGGTTCCTACGGCCAATAATGCTCAGCACCCACTGGCTGCAACTGCCCACTATATGTGTTTAAGTGTGCAGCAACACTGTATTACTTATCAACATAGTTGGTTGGCCCTAAACCTGTACGTTGAAATCACCTGATGACATGTGAGCACGACATGTGGTAGATGGACCATTTCCCATAATAACACAACCTGCTGGCTTCATTTACAGTGTATATTATTCCCCCAATTTTGATGGATAGCGGTGCAAACTTTAAAAATATTTCGTTCATTGCAATACTGTAAAAATGAATGCCAATATGCTCTTCTCATGTATTTATTAAATCGTTTCATTGGTATTGGCATAAATTCAACTCCTCTTTCCATCAATTATGATGCACCTCTATGCCTTCCAACAAACCTCTCTGCCATCTATTTGAATGACATCAACACCATGGTAGTGATAGGAAATCTGCATGCAGACTTCAATAACCCATTGAAAAACTCCAATACATTTGTAGTCAGGGTTCCCCATCGTGTGCCACCATCCGGATGTCCACTTGTGAAGCTCATGTCGCATCAACCAATGATAGGCTCTTTCGTCTACCTGTCGGATCGATTCCATGCACCTCCTGAGTTTGCACTTCCAGTGATCAGTTGCAGCCATCCATATTAAATCATGCAAGTATTTGTTGGGACATTTCTTTGGGAAATTGGCCTTCAGGTGCCTCACATTATAACAATGGTATGCATACGATTCCTTCTACTCAAGAAAATTCTCTACAAAACTTAATATAGTCCCATGACGATCAGATATTAGACAAATACCTGAACGTTGTTTGATAACGTGCTTCTTCAAGTGGTTCAAAAATAACGTCCACGTCTCTTGGATTTCGTTTGGTCAGATGGCAAAAGCTAGGGGAAATATTTTTCCAGTGGCATCTACTGCAATGATGATCAACAACTTAATATCATACTTTCCATAGGCAGGGGTACTATTTATAGATTTTACCAGATGACAATGCATAAAACCATCAATTGCTGGTTTAAATGCTAGAATACGTATCTAAATATTATATTCTGGTATTCCTGCACTCTGCTCAAGCTTCCATTTAACAACAGTCTCAGGGTTAAAGTGTTGCAATGCGGCCATGTACCTAGGTAGAGATGCAAATGACTTATCCCAGTCGCCATAAACATTTTCAAATGCATGTTTGCGCCTGAGATATGCCTTTCTTTTGGTAATAGTACACCCATATTCCTAGTGGATAGATGTAATACACTCTTTTATCTTGTACTTTATGGACGCTTCAATGTGTGGAATCAAGAGAAGAGAAATCAATTCAACATCCAAGTTGAAGTGATTCCCACTGAATGTGTCCATTTCACAATTATGGGTGCTAATGTATTTACCCACTTTCCACATATTTTTTTTCTTATTTATCGCACGCAGCATCCATTTACAACCCGTAAACCATCTACGACAAACAACCTTGTATACATACGGAGATGACTCCCATACAATCATCTCACGATACTCTTTTACGCTGTACATTTTGACTGTCCTGCTTAGGATCAGGAAAAAACATGCCCTTTGACAACACTGTTGATCTAGATTCGTCCTACATTGCCCTCTGAATTTTGTCAATACCCCATGTGAGGGCATCTACATCTGTCGTACTTGAAAATGATCAAGGTAGGGAATAGGCCTTGAATGAACCGGCACGTGGGACTGATACACTCTTGGTCTAATGTGAGGTTGAGCGTACTCCCTCATCAAAACAGGTTCAGAATTATTTTCCTCCTCATCATCACCCTCGTCACGGAAGGGTGTTTCATCTCCAGACTCATCGACATTGTTATCATAATCACTATTATCTTCCTGACTCTACGCATCTGCCAAATCCCGAGTGAATACATCGTCTACAGGAATTGAGTGAGGACAGGACCATCAAGTTGCTCGTTTTTACTACAAACCAAAAAAATAATGAGTTATTGAAATTGGTCCAAACAATAAATATAGCTTTATATATTTCCTTACAAATAATATTGTGTTGATATCCCATGATGCATATTATCTTGTTGATGATGACTCCCGGATGGACCACCATGATCTAACACACCAAAGCTAGGCATATTCTAACCGGCTATTGGTTCATAACTTGAAAAATTTATACCTGGTTGATACCCCCTATGGAATATTTGAGTGTTAATAAAAAGACAATACACAAAAATATATATCATAACAGTAACGGTGAATTGAAGCTTACCACTTGTCCTGGAGATTATATATACTAGGGGAAAAATTATTTCCTTGCTCCTCATTCGCCGGTGGAGATAAGTTTAGATCTTTAGGCTTAAAAAGAGTAATCATATAAGAATTTATTATGCCTTAGCAGGAGGTAACTCTATACCCATTAGGATTCTCGAGGCTTAGAGTTATCAAAATTGTTTTATGCCTTATCATAAATTTTGAGGGTTCGAACAATGTAGTACCCCTTAAGGTTTTCGAAGGTTGTTGTTATGGAAACGATTTGTAATTTTGTCGAGGGTAGCCTTGTTTAATCGGTTTTGTGAAAATATTTAAAGGCCTATTTTATTACGGAATTCGGATGTCTCCGAACCGTGTTAGCTTGGTCGTAGCCTTTAACTTAAAATTTGCCCTTTGGGCTTGTTTCTCAGTAGTACTTTGGACTTGTTCGAAGTACTAATCCTCGAGTGAGATGGTCGTGGCCTTTTAAAATCGAGGATTGCCTCTTTAAGGTCTTAAGATTTCACAGTTTAAAATTCGAGCATGTCAATTTTTTGGGCGACACTCACCGAGTATGGGGTTAGTTGCTCGAGCTATAGTTGTGATTTGTTCTCAAGCTGGTTTTTGTAAAATTTTGTAAGAGCAAAATTTTAAAGTAGAAATTCCATTAAGTAAAAAAATACTTCTTTTAATAGATCATTCATGAGTACATGTTTTGTCATTAGGGCTCAGGCAGTCTACATGGACACGATTTGTTTGACCCTTTACAAAATTTTCCTATCGACCCCGTTGACACGAAGCATCTTCTTTGAGAACATAACATCTGAGGGTGATGCCCCCTAAGTATTCGAGTTTGATTGTAAATAAGCCTCATATAGTGTTGAATTGTCCCCAGGTAGCATATATAATTGTTTCCTTGTTAAAACCCTCGCCGGAAAAACACATTTCAAATAAAAACCGATCTAAGGGAAAACATGATTTAAAACCTAAGGTCTTCATGCTGAAGAGCTTCTAGACGTCTTCGACCAAACACCTGCGATAAGTTAGTATAAAATATAAAAGGAAAGGGAGAAAGTCATACCTTAGCAATAATACCGTTTAAGGAGTGATATGTTCTAATTGTTTGCCCTCCATTTTGCCAAGTTTGTAAGATCCTTTTCCGATGACATCGAGGACCTAATATGGCCCTTCCCAATTTGGGCCGAGTTTTCCGTCATTTGGGTCTCGAGTATTGAGGGTGACTCTCCTAGAACTAAGTCCCCTATTTTCAAGTGTCGAAGATTGGCTCTTCGATTATAATATCTTTCGATTCGCTATTTCTGGGTGGCCATTCGAACGAGGGCGACTTCCTATTCTTCATCTAAACATTTTAGGCTTGTACTCATAGCCTCACAATTTGATTCTTCGATTGTGAATCAGAACCTGATGCTGGGTTCCCTAACTTTGACCAGGATAAGAGCTTCCGCGTCGTATGCCAAGGAGAACAGTGTTGCACCTGTGCTGGATTTTGTCGTTGTTCGATATGCCCAAAGTACTTCGGGCAAAATTTCTCTTCATTTCCCCTTAGCATCATTCAACCTTTTCTTCAGGTTTTAAATGATGGTCTTGTTCGTTGATTCGGTCTGCCCGTTCCCACTAGGATTATATGTTATAGATAATATCCTTTTTATTTTATGATCTTCGAGGAACTTTGTTACTTTACAGATAAACTGTTTTCTATTGTCGTACACTATTTCGGTGAGTATCCCGAATCGGCACACGATACGATAAAAAATAAAGTCTATAACTTGTTTCTCACTGACTTTGTCGAAAGCCTGTGCTTCAACCCATTTAGAGAAATAGTCAATCAAAAATAAAATGAATTTAGCTTTACTTAGGGCCGATGGCAGAAGGCCGACGATATCCATCCCCCATTTCACAAATTGCTACGGGGATATGACCGAATGAAGTTGTTATCTGGGATAATGGATCATTGGTGCATACCTTTGGCATTTATCACATTTTTGAACAAACTCCTTGGTATCTTTTTCCATACTGTCCCAACAGTATCCTGCTCTAATGATTTTATGAACTAATGATTCGGCACTGGAGTGGTTCCTACAAGTACCTTCATGGACCTCCCGTGGAACATAATTAGTGTCCCTTGGTCCCAAACAGACCGCAAGTGTCCGTTGAACGTTCTTCTGTACAATGTTCCATCTGCAGCCAATGTAAATTGAGTAGCTTTCATTCGTAAGACCCTCGATTCTTTATGGTCCGATGGGAGCTTTCTGTATTTTAAGTACTCGATATATTTATTCCTCAAATCCTAAATTAGGCTCGTGGAGTTTATTTCGGCGTGTCCTTCTTCAACCACTAATTTTGAAAGCTGTACAACAATCCCCGAGCTAATTTCATCATCTTCGACTGATGACCCTAAGTTTTCAAGGGCATCGGCCTCACCATTCTATTCTCGAGATACATGCTTTAGGGTCCATTGTTTGAACTAGTGTAAGGTTACCTGCAATTTATCCAAGTACCTTTGCATTCAATCTTCTCGAACTTCAAAGGTATTGTTGATCTGGTTAACCACGAGCTGGGAATCACATTTGGCCTCGATGACCTCAGGTCCCAAACTTTTATCCAGCTCGAGACCTGCAATCATGGCCTCATACTCGGCCTCATTATTAGTCAACTTAGGGGTTTTGATATATTGTATAATCGTATTGCCTATGGGTGGCTTTAGAACAATGCCTAGCCCGGGCCCCTTCACATTCGAAGCACCGCCCGGGAAAAGGATCCACGCCTCGACGATATACTCGATTTTGGCTATTGCTCCTTTTTGACCTTGGGCACGAGGTTGGTGTAAAGTCAGCCATGTAGTCTACTAAAATTTGAGACTTGATAGTCATTCGGGGTTGATATTCAATATCGTACCCACTGAGTTCGATGGCTCATTTGTCCAATCGTCCCGACAGTTCGGGCTTATGCAAAACATTTCGAAGCGGGTAAGTGGTTAATACACATATGGGGTGACATTGAAAATACGATTTTAGCTTTCTAGAGGCGCTTATTAGTGCAAGTGCCAATTTCTCTAAGTGTAGGTATTTAGTTTCCGCTTCTACTAGAGTTCAACTTACATAATAAACAGGGAATTGCATATCTTTCTCTTCTCGGACCAGGACTCCACTTAACTCGATCTTTGAGACTACCAAGTACAAGTAGAGTTTTTCATTTGCCTTTGGAGTATGGAGCAATGGTGTGCTTGAGAGGTATTTTTTCAATTCCTCTAATGCCTACTGGAATTCCGGGGTCCAGGCAAAATTATTCTTCTTTTTGAGTAGAGAGAAGAATCTATACTCCGATCCGACGATATCGATATGAATCGACCTAAGGCAGCTATCCGCCTTGTTAGCCTTTGCACGGATTTTACGCCATCTACAAAGGTGATGTCTTTGATAGCCTTGATTTTATCGGGTTGATCTCGATCTCCTTATTCGACACCATGAAGCCTAGGAACTTGCCCGAACCGACCCGGAAAGCGCATTTCTCGGGGTTGAGCTTCAGGTTGTACTTTCTCAGTATCTTGAATGTTTCCTACAAATGTGTCAAATAGTCCTCTGCACTGAGGGATTTAACTAGCATGTCATCAATATATACTTCTATTGAGTTACCTATCTGTTCTTCAAACATTTTATTTAGCAGATCTTGGTAGATAGCTCCTGCATTTTTAGCCTAAAGGGTATTATATTATAACAATATGTTCCATACTTGGTGATAAATAAAGTCTTTTCTTGGTCTTCCAAATTAATTTGAATTTGATTGTACCCAGAATAGGCATCAAGAAACTAAGGATCTCGTGGCCAGCCATGGCATCGATCATGCGATCGATGTTAGGAAATGGAAAAGAATGTTTGGGACATGCCTTTTTTAAATCCTTATAATCTATACACATCCTAAGTTTGTTCCTATTAGTTTGTATGGTTCCACCAAATCGTAGAGTACCTGGTCCTCTACAAGTTTCTGCTGAGAGTACTTAGTAAAGCAGTAAGTAAATAAGGTAGAGGATTTTTACGTGGAAAAATCCCTAACAAGGGGATCAAAGACCATGACCTACCCTGTAGGCTTTTAACTTCACTAACTTGTAATCTTACCTATTATAAGCCATTTTACAATACTCCTGATTTCAAAGACTTTAAACTAACTTGTGGTACCTTTACCACAAGCCACTTTGTAACCCTACGATTACAAAGACTTTTCTTTATGACTAGATCTAGACATAACCTAAACTCAACGAGTATGAGGATTTACAAGAGGATTCCTAATCAGTAAACTTCTAAGTAGGCGATTTAGGAGATATTGTATGTGCAATAAGAAGGTTACTACTCAACTAGGATTATAATAATCAATCGTTTAGTGGCGTTCAACCTTGTTCTTCAAGCTTGAGAGAATGATCTTTTCTATTTTTTCTAAAGGCTTGAATGATGAAACTAAAACCTTTCGGTGATGTTTTTAAAAGCCCCTTTGGTACATCTTGATCACATCACTTGAAATGATGTGAGTACTTTGTTTTGGTAAGAGAATGAGTGGGCTGACAATGTGGTGCAGTGCGGCAGAAACAGTGCCACCAGTCACTTCAGTTCTAGCTGTGTCCAAATGACTTTGTGCTGTTATATAGGAACCACAAGAGCATCATGTCCTTGTTTGGTTCGTAGCTCCTGTATATGTAGCAATTCAACTTTTACTAGAGTCCGTTGGAGTTTGCTGCAATCCAAAGTAGGTCGGGTTCCTTAACTGGTTCTTATCAGAAAGTTTGTTAGATCATCAAAACATAAGGCAAGAGTATTTAAGATCTATCAGTTCCCACTTTTTTATCATGACAAACTTAAACATTTGTAAGTTCAGAGTTAAGGCATCAGAGAGCATGTCAAAGAGTTCCCCCTGAGACTGCCTTAACTTACGAGTTCATAATCAAGAACCAGTTCCCAAATGTGATTCCCCCTTTTTGGCATCATTAAAAAGAATAAAAGGGCAAAGAAGTCCAGCCAAGCTAACCCATGCCACATATGTGCACACTATCATGAGGTAAAATATAAGACAAAGATTAAGTACTAGACAAAATAAAAGAGGAGTTATATTAATAATTTTAATATGCCTCTTCCTTTTAAAAAAAGGAAAAGGTAGCATTGGACTTGAATCATGAAAGCAGTAACAGAACATCCCAACCACACATAAAAGAAACAAAAAAACAACCACCAACCATCAACAGAAACAAAAAAAACATATCCAAATCACTGGTCACTGAAAGGAAACTTAGGGGGCACTAGGAGGAAAATGCTTGGACTCTACAGCAGGTATTTGGAGAACAAGGTCTATTCGAGCGTTGCCCAACTTTTTCTTGTTGAGAATTTCAACCTTCAGGTTCTCAACTTGTGCCCTGAGGTCAGCATTTTCTTAGGTCAAACATATCGCCTCATCGTTCGAAAAGGGAACCGCTCGAGCTTGCTGGCCTTCCAAGATAGCATTCCTAGCCTTCAATTGTCTTATCTTCTCAGCTGCACTATTTTGGGCATTGATGAGCTGCGACACAGTTGAAGTGCTTCCTACACCCCCATACTTTTTAGTGCACACACACTTTTCCAGGGTGGTATGTTCGAATGTTTGCTTACGGGTCCCTACTTTACCTGTTCCCAGTGGAACCTGAAAGTGTTTGAATACTTGTGTGAGCAAGAACCCATAGGAAAGCCCGTGATTCCCATTCTTAAAATTAGCCACTTTCTGCATATGCTCAATCATTATCGCAGGCAAACTCACAGGGTGAAAACCTTCCAATTGCTCCATTAAAAATAAATCAGATTTGGAAGTGACAGAGCGGTGTTCTACGCGAGGCAAAATGACTTTGTTAACCAGCTCAAACAATAACTGGTAAATAGGAAGTAGGGCTTTCTTATGGATCTGGTCCCCTTTCTGACTGGAATTATCTTTCACTACTGCATTGCGGAAGTTATACTGGAAAACATCTCGAACACTCTTCACTCCAACTATAGGAACTTGCAAAATTTCCCCAAGATTTTCATATCAAATACAAGGTCCACACCATTGACCAAGGCACAAACATAGTCTGTATCCACTGGAAACAAACTAGCAAAGAAACTCTGGGCTTCCTCCTCATACACTTTGGGAGCATCCACATAGAAAAGAAGTGTTCACTGTTGAAACTCCACCATTTCCAAGATTTGTTGCATCTTGGACATTTCTGAGATTGTGGGGTCAAACATACGCCTAAACAGAACTTTCTGGTGCCTCAATCGCTCAAAGCCCAGGCAGACCTCATTTCATGCTTTCTTTCCAGAACTAGGTTCTTCAACTGTTTCATATTTGCATTTTCTATGCTTTTCTCCACTCACCTTACTTTTCCCTTTGGACCTGACAAGAATATCCTCATCACTCACTAACTTCTCCATTTTAGACTTTGAAGTAGACCCCTTCTCCAGGGAAACAGACTTTGCTTTTTTCGATGACCGCCTTACAAGGGAATCGGGTTCCTCAAGAGTTCCTTCCTCTACCTCAACAACAGGGATATCTTCATCCCCTATAGGTACACCATTTTTCACTAGATTTCTTTTCTTGTTCTTACTGGTTTTCTTGCTCTTTTGGAGTGCACACTCATTGGCCATTTTGACTTGAAGCCTTATGGTAGGGTGCTTGATTTCAGACTCAAGAGTCGAAACAGTCCTAAGCTTACTGATGAATGCGTCAAGGGCCATGTTGTCAAGGTCTTCTTCATCACGAAAGTGCATTTTTGGGCCTTGAATTTCCAAGGGTACATCATCAAAAACAGGCACACTACTGTCCTGGGGATGAGACTCCTGACCTTGGTCCTTTTGAGAGAAATCAGGTTCTCCATGTGAACCCCTAGTAGTGTGTGCCACTGTATCTCCCATAGTGGTCCCTTCTTCCCTTACACTATGTGATGCGTGCTTTTGGGAAATGACCTCATGCAATATCCCTTAAACGGATACCACAAACACTGTCGTTTCTTCAACAACCAGTGCTTTTACAACCATGGGATTGACTGTAACAATGGCAGAGTCTCTTGTGATCTTAGTGATTTGACCTTGGTCTCCATTTGAGGTTTGACTAGTGAGGGCAATAGGCAAGGGGGAGAGCGGTGCAGTAGTTTTTGAGTTGGAAGGAGGTTGGAAAACTAGGGAAGGAGGACTATAGCGATAGGGTTGACAGAGGGTGACAGTGACTCAAAGATGCCGAGAGGTCCCACAGATTGTTTGGAGGGGGTCACAGGTGATGCAGAAGGATCTGAATTTTTCTAGGCCATTGAGAGAGTTGGTGTGATGATTCTTTCCTTGTTTGAGTGAAGTTAGAAGAGGGCTTTTGGTAGAAAAGTGAAGAGGATAGGGTTTTTAAACAGAGAGGATAATTATGAGGGGAGAAGAATAGGCACCGGTTCTGAAATGACGGTTAGGCGTGGAAAATTGTGATGTTTCAAAGGGAGATGGAACGTTTGAATTGAAGAGACGTGGCAGTCGGATCTAAAAAGTTGATGATATGGTAGTTGTATTTTGTACCTTTTAAGATGTGAATTGAGGGATGCACAGAATTACTAACCTTTTATACAAGAACCTAGTTCTTTAGATGCATTTTCGTCTTCAAGTTTTTTTTTATTAAAAAAAATCCTCTTTTATCAGTCATGTACTGCATCTAGTGCTTCTATGCTCATCATGCGTATTTACCTACAAAAGGTATTAAAGTGAGTTAGACACGGACAGAAAACACTTTGAACCCATTATTTCTTAATAACACAAGCCAACTAAAAAGGAATCTGGTCTTTAGTTTGACCTCAACAGTCCCAACTTTACTCTATTTCTTTCAAACTGTTCCCTACTTTGTTCCTTGGTGAAAATGTCTGCAATTTGATCTTTTGTGTTGTAGAACTTCATGCATATCAATCATTTCTCCACATTGTCTCTCAGAAAATGATGCCTCACATCAATATGTTTGGTCCTTTCATGTTGAACTGGATTCTTTTCCATGTTAAGTGCACTGGTGTTGTCACATAGGAGGGGCACACTCTCAGTGAGAATTCCAAAATCCTCCAGTTACTGCTTGATCCACAAAAGCTAAGCACAACAGGATGCTGCCCATATATATTCAGCCTCAGTTGTTGAGAGAGCCACTAAATTTTGCTTCCTTGTACCCCAATAGATAAGACATGATCCCAAGAAGTGAGTCATCCCAGAATTTCTTTTTCTATTCACAAGATAACCTGCATAGTCTGCATCAGCATACCCAATTTGATTAAAATTTTCACTTGATAGATAGTATAACACTAGGTCCTGTGTGTCTTTGAGATATCTCAATATTTTTTTGGCAGCCTTCAAGTGAGATTCCTTTGGATTTGATTGAAACCTCGGACATAATCCCATACTAAAAGTAATATCAGGACAACTGGCAGTGAGATAAAGAAGTGTCCCAATGATGCCTCTATACATTGTTTGATTCACAGGAGGTCCAGATTCATCCATGTCTAGTCGGGTGGCAGTTGCAATGGGAGTGGCTATTACTTTTGATGCTTCCATGTCGAACCTCTTCAATAGTTCCCTGATGTATTTTTGCCAACAAATGGAAGTGCCCTTTGGGGATTATTTTACTTGAAGACCCAGGAAGAAGTGTAATTCACCCATCATGCTCTTTTCAAATTCACTTCCCATAAGTTTTGCAAATTCTTCACACAGAGAGTCAGCCGTTGCTCCAAAAATGATATCATCAACTTATACCTGAACAATGAGCAGGTTCCTTCCTCGTTTATTTAAGAAAAGCGTGTTGTCAATTTTCCCTCTCTTAAAGCCATTTTCTAAGAGAAATGTTGACAACCTTTCATATCACGCTCGAAGAGCCTGCTTTAGCCCATACAAGGCTTTGTCCAATTTGAACACATATTCAGGGTGCTCATGACATTCAAACCCAGGGGGTTGTTTCACATAGACTTCTTCCTTAAGTAGTCCATTCAAGAATGCACTTTTGACATCCATTTGGAACAAAGTGAATTCCATATGACAAGAAAAGGCGATCATAATTATGATGGCTTCCATACGAGCTACTGGAGCAAAAGTTTCATCATAGTCAATCCCTTTCTCATGATTGTAACCTTGAACCACTAATCTGGCCTTATTCCTTGTGGTAATGCCATGCTCATCAAGCTTGTTTCTGAATACCCACCTGGTTCCTATAATGGTTCTATCTGGGGGTCTGGGTACCAGGTGCCAAACATTATTCCTCTCAAACTGAAGCAGCTCATCTTGTATGGCTGTAATCCAATATGCATCTTTTAAGGCTTCCTTGATGTTATTGGGGTTCTATCTAGGAGAGAAAGGCTGAGAAAGCAAGTTAATTTCTAGCTTTTAACCTGGTTTGAACTCCAGAATCTAGATGGGTGGTTATGTTATCTATAGGGTGAGAACGTTGATGTCTCCAGTTAGATGTTTAGGGTTCATTTTAAGAGGAATAAGGTATGTTTGGTTGATTCTCTTAACCCTTCTTTAAGATCCTAGAGGAGTTCCCTGAACTGCATCAACCACTCTTTCTTCAGCTTCAGTGATTGTAATGGAGGTGCTTGGTTCTGTTGTTGATGAGGTTGCGTTACTTTCATTTGACTCCTTCACTTAACTCACCAAGTCTTCCTTTCCATATGTAATTTTAATGATTTTACCAGGAACAAGTAAGAGTTCTCCATCTTGACCTTCCTTAGTACTCTTCTCAAAAGATGGATGAGATTCATCAAAAATAACATGGACACTTTCTTCAACACATTGAGTCTGCTTGTTATAAATCTTGTAAGCCTTGCTTTGAGAAGAGTAGCCAAGAAATATCCCTTCGTCACTTTTAGCATCAAACTTACCAAGTTGATCCTTCCTATTATTGAGAACATAGCATTTTTATCCAAATGTTCTTAGATAGGTCAACTGGGATTTTCTTCCATTCAGCAGTTCATACGGGGTATTGTTAAGAATTGACCCGATCTGCACCTGTTCACTAAGTAGCAGGCAATATTGACAGCTTCAGCCCAAAAGTTCTTTGCAAGTCCATTGTTCTGTTCTTTCTTTCTACTACTCCATTTTGCTGTGGAGTTCTAGGAGCTGAGAAGTTGTGAGTGATGCCATTTTCATTGCAGAATTCAACGAATTTGACATTGTCAAATTCTGTCCCATGATCTGATCTAATGTATACAACTCTAGACCCCATCTTTACCTGGATTTTCTTTACAAAGGGCACAAATACTTCAAATGTCTCATCTTTTGTTCTGAGAAACAGAGTCCATGTGAATCTAGAAAAGTCATCCACAATCACGAAAATGTATCTCTTTCCTCCTCTGCTTTTCACTCTCATAGGTCCACAAAGATCCATGTATAGGAGTTCAAGCGGCTTCGAGGTGCTCAAATCTCTTTTTGACTTAAAAAAGGACTTTGCATGTGTTTTCTGGCACAAGCATCACAGACTTTTTGAGTTTTGAATTGTGACATAGGCAAACCATGGACCAGGTCCTTTTTTAATTAGTTTATTCAGAAGGGAAAAACTTACGTGGCCTAGTCTTTTATGCCGTAGTTCAGCATCATCGTCAACTGCCTTCAGACAACTCAGATCACCACTCTGTAAGGATTCAAAATCAGTACAATAGATGTTCTTGTATCTTTTGGCCACCAGAACTGTTTCACCAGTCACAAAGTCAGTGACTGTACATATTTTGGACAAGAACTCCACCTTGTTTCCTTTATCGCAAATTTGAGAGACACTCAAGAGACTATACTTGAGTCCATTGACATAGTACACATTTTCAATAGGGTGAATGAGTTACTTCCCAACTTTTTCAACTCTAAGAATGTACCCCTTTTTGCCATTGCCAAAGGATACACTCCCTCCTTGTTGGGCTTTTAGTGACCGAAAGTCTATGGTATTCCTAGTCATGTGTTTCGAACATCCACTATCCATGTACCGTTGTTGACCGCTTCCTTTCACTCTTCCCTGCACAACGAATTTAAGAGTTAGTTTTAGGAACACAAACAAGTTTGGGTCCCTTGTAGTAATAAAGAGGATGAATAAGAGCTCTCTTGGTCCATGCAGGTAAAATGCATTTTCTGTGAGTGGAACCTGGTCCCTCTTTTGTTGTCACAGTTTTAGCAGCCACCTTATCGTTTGGTACTGATTGACTCCTAGCCTGGACACCTTCCATGGAGTGCCCAGTGTTCCCACATTGGGTAAGATACCAGTTATCAAATATAGTGGCGCTTTTATTGTGAGGGTTGTAAGGATCTTTCTTCTTTGGGAACCCAACTAGCCTCCCTCTTTCACTATCATTTATGAACAAAGCCGTGGTAGCTTCTACGAATCAGGTCCACTTTAGAGAAAACACACTTTACTTGCGTGGACCAAGAGAGCTCTCATTCATCCTTTATAAGTTCCCTTTTTTAGGAACTACAACTACATTGGCTAACCATTCGGGATACTTCACTTCTCGAATGGACCTTATTTTAAGAAGTTTAGTTACCTTGTCCTTTAAGAATGCGTGCTTTACCTCAGACTGGGGCCTTCTTTTTTGTTTCCCCGATCTCAACTTTGGGTCCAGGCTTAGTCGATATATTGTTATCTTCGTTGAGATCCCAATCATGTCTAAGTGGGGCCAAACAAAGCAATCTATGTTATCAATAAAAAATTAAATAAGACTTTCCCTGAGTTCGGGGTTAACCTCATTCCCAGGTATACCTTTTGCTCGGACACCTACTCGATCAATATAACCGGTTCTAGCTCTTCGACCATTGATTTGGTGGCATAAGAATATTCAGGAAAAACAAAAGTTCGAGGGGCCAAAAAAATCTTTCTCTTTCTCTTCCTCTTCATCTTCCATTTTCTGCTTCTCTAATTCGGTCGAGGTTGGTGGCGGTGATTGCTATTTGACTTCCTGTTTAACCTTGATGCTTGATCCTTCTAATGTTGACAACGCCGATATCGGTATTACCTCATCAACCAAGAATATTTCTTTTGTAGCATGCTGCTCCCCTTACACTATTTTTACCCTATCCCCGTTAGGAATTTCATCATTTGGTGAAGAGTTGAAGGCACTGCCCTCATGTTGTGGATCTAAGGCCTCCCGAGCAGGGTGTTGTACTTTATGTAGCCCTCAATTAGGTGAAACTTGGTATCTTGGATAGTTCCAGCCACGTTCACTGGTAAGATAATCTCTTCTTTAGTTTTTTCACTGGCCATATTGAAATCGTTCAAGACCCGACTACGGGCACGATCTGGTCTTATAGGACAAGCTGTTCCACGACCCTTGATCGAATGATATTTTCTGAGCTACTTGGATCCACTAAAACACGCTTAACTTGAACTTTATTTAATAAGATAGAAGTTACAGAGTGTCGTTGTGAGTCTGAGATATTCCTTATGCATCCTCGTTATTGAATGATACAGTGCCTTCTGGCACATAGTTCCAGGTCTGTTTCCCTCTAGTAATTAATACCTTAGTGCGTTTGAACACGGGCCCTTGTGGAATATCAACCCCTCCGACGATCATTTGAATTTTATCCCGCGGCTCCTCCTATTAATTTTTCCTATTGGCATCCCTTTCCTTCAAATGATTCTTGGCTCGATTACTTAGGAATTCTAAAAGGTGGCCCTCATTGAATAAACATGCTACCTTTTCCCTTAATTGTCTGCAGTCCTCGGTTATGTGACCATGGCCGACAAAATACCCGAAGCATCGATGTTGAAGTTGTACTTTGATAATCGTGGTACTTCCTTAGGCTCAAAATGTTTATCGAAGTCGTTATTACTTATGAGCCTTCGAGAATTTTGACGTTGATCATTCCTTTGATCATTTCGGACAGGATTACGTCTCGGTTTATTGTTCCTTCAATATGCGCAATATGGTCGGTATCGATCTCTATTCTATCAGGGCTCTGTATCGATATTGCTTTGATCCCTGCCTTCGAACCTGTTTGGGTAATCAAAACCAGATGGAGATCACAACTGATCACCTGACCCCCGATCTTCAATTGGTATCGATTATGCACATCGGCCCAGGTCATAGCTGGATATTGAATCAAATTTTGCTTTAGTTGATATGATACTACTGAACTTTGCTCGTTCAATACTTGAGTGAAGGCTTAGACGGCTTAATCATCAGTAACCGGAGGCTAGGTCTATGCGTTCTATTTGAAATGAGATACGAACTCCTTAGCACTTCATTGTCCTTCTATCTCACTTTGAAGAGGTCCGACTTCCTGGTGTGAGCACGTGATTTTTGCTCTCACGACAAGTACTCCCAAAGTATATAATAAAATAGTTTTATGTTGCATTTGACTTTTGTGGATTGTGTGTTACCTTTCTTTACCATCTTGCATGTGTGTTAATTTGTTTGAACTAATTAAAAATACAAAAAAAAAAACGTGTTGCGTGCATTTAGGAATTAATTAGCCATAAAGTGGTTAGAAAAGAAAATTACAAAAATATATACCTTATCGTCCTTTGTCACCAAGTAATTTAAAATATATAGTTTTGCATTGATTGTTTGTGTGTTAATTAATAGGTGTGTGATTTCATTTCTTTTAATTTGTGTAGAGTGTGTTTAA
>MU728901.1:0-13754 GCA_026770625.1 Nicotiana glauca
AATTGGTTTTATTTGAATAAATATTCCCCGATAAGTTCTTATTTGACTTATTGAGCATGTACTTTATGTGTGCCTACGTCGAATGGATGATTCGCGAGCAGGATATGTGTTTAATAATGGAACGGGCCGAACGCCTCGGTGATAATAGATGCATCTATGGTTCGTGCCGGTCGACCCTCGGCAATGCACAATTTACATTCTGTTGGAGCGGGCCGTCGACCTCGGCATGGTTTGCGCATGTTTATCTGTTACTTGGAAATTTATAGATATGGAATTGGCCCTACGTGGCTTGATATGAACTGATAAAATAATAAAGAATAAACCTTAGAATCCCTTGATTTATTATTGGAGGTGTTTACATGTTTTCTGGCTTCACAACTTGAACTTCTATATAAATCCATGATTTTCCTCGCACTTATAGAATTTTGCTAATTAACCTCTAGTGAGTGTCGGAATTGGCCATCTCGTCTCTACCCCTTCGGGATTAGGTGGGATACTCACTGAGTACACATTGATTACGTACTCATACTACACTTTTGTGCATTTTTTTGCACAGGTATAAATACACCTTTAGCAGCCTATTGGGTGTAGCAGCATGGATGACACTGGGACTAGGTGAGCTGCATCATTTGAGGCGACCGCAGCTAGGGTAGTCCCTTCCAGTGTACTGTATTTACTTTTCGCCCACTGTATTCCGGGCGGATATTGTATTTTATTTCTCTTATCAGTTGTTGCTCATGTACTTGTGACACCGGATTTCTGGAAAGGTTTATAGTGACTTTGTACTAATTGTCATTATTTAAATTTGAATTCAAGTAGTGAACTTTTATTTATAAAAATGGAAGGAAAAACTTTAGATTTTCGAAAGAATTAAAAGAGGAATTAATTGATGAGTTAATTGGCTGGCCTGACAGAGGTGTCCGGCGCCACCACGACCCTTAGTGGATTTTGGGTCGTGACAGTATCACATATCAAATCGTGGATCATATCTAAGCAGTGAACTGGGGTAATTGCTGAAGGTGGAGTTAAACTCGTCAGTAAGAGGTCTAATACCTTGAGTCTTATATACCCGCAATTTTATTCAAATAATCTCATCTTCCTTTATCTCAAATACCTAGTCTCACCATAATTCGATACTGGGGCAATTTTAAAAATCAGCATCAATTACAAATTCTTCCCATTCAAACTACATGCGGCATGATTCTCGTGAAACCCGAGATATGTAGGCGATTCAAAATCGGAGTTAAGCCGCAATAATTTTTTATGTCCCCTTTGTCCCATTCCAACCTTGATGGTCGGGACAAAATTGGCTACTAAGTCAATATTCTTTGCCCGAAAACTCTTTCATCGTCTCCGGTCAAAGAGGGGCAGCTGTTGATACCCAATTTTGTCCTACTTTTCTTCTAATTAATTTCATTGTGCTTCCTGGTCATTAATACTCTAATATTATTATTATCTATCTTATGATTATTTATTATTATTAATTTTATAATTAGTAGTAGTACCGCTATTAATATTATTGTTATTATTATATTTTTATAAATTAACTATTGATTTAAATTGATCTATATGTCTATTATATTATTATTATGTCCAAAATATTTAGACGAGGAAGCCAAGGAAATATTAAAAAAAGGATTTGAATTCCAAAATCAAATTTCAAAATTTGCTCAAAATTGGCCCATTTACCTGATCCATTCCGCCAACAAAAAATGGCCCAAATCAATAACAACAATCCATTTCCATAGCGCATATCTACCGGCCCATCTACTCTATTCTACCTCCATGTAGGCGTCATATAAGATCCATGTCAGCAACACCTAGGCTCCCAACAATCAAAAACACACGCCTAACACACACTCTCCTCATCCTTTCACACTTTGACCCTACATCTTGCCATATGAATTCATCAATTAATGGTCAAGATTTTCCAATCTACTTTACAAAAGAAATATTTCCTTTTTCAACAAAAGATCTCTTTTCCCTTTTTCCAAAATTCCTCCCTCCCACGTGAATTGCCATTTTTCTTCCAACTTTCTCTCTCCTTCTTTATGATTTTGCTCTCTTTCTCAATAGACAGAGAGTGCATCTCATTTTTTTTCTTAACTCTGCCTACAATCATTACTGACCACCTCGGGTCATCATAACGGATATTTTAGCCGTTCAAATTTGAATATTCACAAGAGGAATCCTTACTTAATTTTTCCTCTATAAATACTTGCGTATCAGACCATTTCTGGATAGCTTGGCCGCCTAAACATCTACTACTATTACCACTGTATTACCTTTACCTCCCTTGACAAACTCTTTAGTCTATATACTAGTTTCACACCACCAAAACAGAGGATTCCATTCTTTTGAAGTTATATAGTCGTTCAAGATAGTAGACCTTGACGCGACCCCGGTTCACTGCATGCAAAAAGATTAGTGGTTCTGAAATATTTTCTTTTCGTAATTTTATTTAAAGATTTGCAACAAGTATTTATTTTGTTTAATAGCATGAGCTATAGCTTTTGTTTTTATAGAAATTGTGATTCAAAGATCTTTGTGAGTAAAAGTCACGAAGTTGGTATGTTCTTGTTTTATAAAATATGAACCAAATAATGCGTAGACTAATGTACTTATAAGAATAGATTCATGAGTTGAGCGTATTAATCTTTATTTTATAGCTTTTTGCTTTATATGCCATAATCTACCTTTATTTTATTTTATTGTAGTCAAGTCTTAGAATTATTATCATTTTTTATACCCAGCAACATGCGTTAAGTTAAAATATTTTTTTTGCTTTCACACCTTTGAGTTTAAAGATGTAGTTTTTGCACTCTCTTTGTGTTTCAAAATCATATCTAGAAGCCACGACCTTCCTTTTAAAAGCTTTTTCTTCGTTGTTTAAATTAGAACATTTCTCGTTGCTGTAAGGTTTATTATTTCTCTACTTTAAGTGTCATACAAAGAATGAGATTAGAATATTAACTATCTTATTGTTTAGTAGGATATTCTGTTAGTTAGCAAAGATTTCTTTTAGAAATTATTCTTTAATGAAATCTATGCATAGACTACCATTAAAATAATACTTATAGGATTCTGTTAGTATAACTTAAAAAAGAAACAGTTAAAAGATTTATTATTAATTATCTATTTGGATTTTAAGAGAAGAAGGATGTTCACATCGCCTTTAGGTGTGGTGCATATCCTTATTTCTGATTTCTTCATACTGTTAAAGGGTAATATTTAGATTGTGTTTGGTAAAATAATTTACAAGTTGATCTAAGAAATATTTAAAATATTGCTCTTTGTTGTAACTATTCTATGCGAATAACTTGCTCTATTGTAGTTGTGGTACAACTCTTTATCTTAATACTTGTATTGCCTTTATGAATTATTTCCCTAATCTTTTACTTCATTTTTCTTTGCATGTCATATACATCGGAGCAACAAAGAGTCTCAAGCGAGACTCTACCACTGTCAAAGCCGAATCAAGCACTACTCTCTCGTGGCTTCCTCCAATAGCATAACTGCAGGATTCTTCTTCCTAATTAAATTGGATAGAAGATTATTTATTATTCTATCTTTTTTTTTTTGCTTAAGATACATTTTTTGGTGACCTATATTTTATGTGTGTCTTGATTATTTATTTAGTAGGCATTAATTTGAGTAGTAGTAAAATCTCAATCTATTAATATAAATATGACGTTAGGTATGTAGTGATAGATTCAACATTTAGTTACATTTAACCACATTAAATCTATTAAGTGTCTTTAAAAAATCAGTAGCCTAACAACTTTTTACCTACTCTTCCCTTTTAACTCATCTAGTTGCCATTTTACAAGGTTAAAATAATAGACAAGTATTAAATTTGAAGCAATAACAAGCTTTTCTGGAACGCTTTGAAATTTGACCTATTGTTTCCCTTTTGTTTGAAGCAAGTTGAAAGTTCCTGTTATTAACGTCAAAAGATGAGTTTGTGAATCCATAGAACTTTATCACTTTTCTTCTAGTTTAACTTTGACCTTTGCTTTGGACATTAGTCTTTTTTTTTGTAAGAAATTATTTTCTCAAATCTTAATTAAGAGTTCAAGTGCACTACTGTTTTGAGTCCAAACTTAGCGTACAATACTTATTGCATAAACATTTAGTCACCTATTCATCCTTTTCTTTAGAAACTAAAATATTTTTTATACTACAATACTTAGCCTGAATGAACCTAAGTTTGGCCAGTTAACCGTAGTTAACGGATCATATAGGGTGCCTTCATAACCTTCTCTATAAGATTAATTAGAACCCCTACCTAGAATCTCTTAAGTTAAGCAGACCATAAAACATAGTTAATTTTAAGTACTACTTAGCTAAAATTGGTGTCCTAAGTCACCCTAATTAATTACATGGTGACTCTTTAATTATTAAACCTTCAGAATTACCAATATTTTATACTCTAATTTGACCCATATTAAAATGGGGTATAACAAACATTAGGGCTTCAACCCCTGAGTTGAGCGTTTTCCTTTAGCCAACATTAGGGCTTCAATCCCTGAGTTGAGCGTTTTCCTTTAGCCAACATTAGGGCTCCAACCCCTGAGTTGAGCGTTTTTCCCTTTAGCCAACATTAGGGCTCCAACCCCCGAGTTGAGTGTTTCTTCCTTTTAGCCAACATTAGGGCTCCAACTCCTGAGTTGAGCGTTTCTTCCTTTTAGCCAACATTAGGGCTCCAACCCCTGAGTTGAGCATTTTTCCCTTTAGCCAACATTAGGGCTCCAACCCTTGAGTTGCGCCTTTTAAAAACAGGGTTCCATTCCTTAATCCGTTCCATCATAGAAAGATACAATTCTTGAAAATGGAAAAAGAAAAAAAAAAGAGAAAGAGAATGAGTTCAGACTTTGCCATAAATAACTCACGAAATTTTCCTAATGAAAACTGGGGCAGAAAATTTCGTTCGTTTGTTTGTTTTGGTGCCTGAGCAGGTCTAATATCGAGGCACAGGGGTGCGAGACGACCGATGGAATAAGTCTCAATCCAGAATAAAGAAAAAAAAAAGAAAAGAACGAAAGGAAATGAATTCAAAATGTTGAAGTGAATAAAGGTGCGGATTGCTCTAAATTTGAGTAAAGTCACAAGCTCCGCCGATCCCGTTTTGACCCAATGCTGAAGAAAGAACTGACACCTATAGCTTGCGAGCATCAAGATTCAGATCGGAGTCCACAACAAAATCAGCTAAGACTCAAGATCAAGCTTCAAGAGAATTATAGATAGGAATCTTGTAACTCATAGTTGATAGGCATAACTAGCTTAGCTTTTGTCACGATCCATTTCCATAACAAGTCACGATGGCGCCCAACAACCCTGCCGGGCAAGCCAAGTGCGGAAGTCATTTCTAAGTTTACCAACATTGCTATTTTTAAGAAGGGGAATAAGCATCCCAAAAGGGTTTTTTTGGAAACCCGATACAGTAATCCATATAGGGACATAATATTACAACCCAAGACCCGGTATCACAAGTACGGGCATCTAGTAGAACATACAAACACCTCTATCCTACTGTCTGAAATAAAGAAAGACAGCAAAATACAAAAGAAGACTCCATCCGGCTGCTGAGCGACGTAAGAAGGGAAGCAGCTCACCGTAGAAGTCTCTGCCGCAGCTCACTGGCGCGTGCCCGATCGGTAACCAGATGAATCGGCCTCAGAACCTGTACATTTAAGTACAGAAGCGTAGCATGAGTACATAAACAATATGTACCCAGTGAGTATCCCGCCTAATCTCGAAGAGGTAGAGACGAGAGGTCGACTTGATACCCACTAGGTCAAGATAATATTACAATAATGATGTACAATTTAGAGCATAAATAGTTCATTTATACGACAGTTATCATGGAAGTCATAATCATGCTCTTAATCACATTTTTCCTTTATCATTTTTTCCTCTTTTACAATAATTAGCAATAAATCATGAAAGGTCTAAGCTCGAGCATACATGTATGTATATATATATCATGCGCAACAATGCCGAGGTCGACGGCCCGCTCCAACAGAATATAAATTGTGCACTGCCGAGGGTCGAGCGGCCCGTACCATAGATGCATCTATTTCACCGAAGCGATCGGCCCGATCCACAAATATCAATTTAAAATATCAAGAATGCACACAAAGGCATCATTTATACACAAGGAAATCCTTACAAGGTTCAACAATATTCGTATGATCACTTTTCGTTCTTCTCTAGTCTCTTAACATATCATAAAAGATCATTTTGTTAATTTAAATAATGGATATCTCGCATTAGGCATGATGTGGGTCCTAAACTACCCAAACATTTAGTATCATAGTAGCTACGCACGGACTCTCATCACCTAGTACGCACGTAGCCCCCACATTTAATAGCAATTTATCAATTATTAGTCCTAAAGGGACAATTCCCCCTCACGAGGTTAGAAAGGAGACTCACCTCGCTCAGAAGCGCACTTCCAACTATCAAGAACAAGCCCGAAACCTCAAAGCGAAGCCGAAAGCGCACGAACTAGTTAAACAATATAGGGATTAGTCAATAAGGGCTTACAAGGTTGAATTCTAACTATTTAAGTGATTTCCCAACCTTTCGCATAAATTTCCTAAATTCTGACCCCGGGCCCACGTGTCCGAATCCCGAGATTTTTCGAAGAAAATTATTCTCTATAACCTAAGGATCACTAATATGTGATTTCTAGTTCATTACATAGCTAATCATGTGGTTAAATCTTAATTCCATGAAAACCCTAGGTCTAGCCCTAACCCCATTGATTTTACATAATTATTAGTGTTAAATCTATCTAATATTCATGTATTTAAACTAAGAACGAGTGGGGATTACTTACCTTGTGATGTTATGTTGCAATTCTCCCTTTGGAATCACCAAAATCGCCCCAATGTATAATGAGAAATGAAGGAAATGGGGTTGGGTTCGTATTTAATGAACTCCATTATCCCAGCGATTTTCGCTTTAGCGGATGAATTTCCGCTTCTGCGGAATCCGCTCCTGCGGAAAAAGGGCCGCTTCTGCGGTCCTGGCCCAGATTGGAAGTACCGCTTCTGCGGTCCAGAAGCTGCCTATGCGGGATCGCTTCTACGGTCTAGAAATTACGTCTACGATTTTTCCTGAGCTTCCCACACCGCTTTTGCGATCAAATGACCGCTTATGCGGTCCCAGAGCCGCAGAAGCGGTTATTACAGAAGCAACAAAGTTGGTTTTTCTCTAAGTTTCAACTTTGCTCGAACCTCGACCATTTGACGCTCGAGGCTCCCAAGCCCCGATCGAACATACCGACATGTCTGAAATCACGAGACGGATCTAGTCAAACCCTCGAAACGCCCAAAACAAGGCTAAATCAAGGAGTCGAACCCCAAAACCAATTGAATCAACTTAATGAACTTCAAGTTCTTAATTTCCTTTCAACGGGTCAAAATGCCCTTAAACTACTCGGATTGACACCAAATTTTACGAGTGGGTCTTAACTGATATTTCGAACTTGTACCAAGTTTCGGAATCAAAATCCGAACTCGATACCCATGAAAACAATGATTTCTTAGTTTATTTAATTCTTTGAAACTTAAACTTAACATTTTTACATAAAAATTCATTACTCGGGCTAGGGACCTCGGAATTCGATTTCGGGCATACGTCCATGTCCCATATTTTTTCGCGGACCCTCAGAAATTGTGAAATCATGATTCCGGGTCCGTTTCTCCAAAATGTTGACCGAAGTCAAACTTGGCATTTTTAAAGGAACTTAAAGAAGCAACTAGGCTTAATCTCGCTCGGACTCTTTTAACTTCCGAACCATCCGTCCCTGCAAGTCATAAATTAGCTAAAGCAAGTGCAGAAAGTATTATTTAGGGGAAGGGGGTTTGAAAATGCAAAATGACCTCTCGGGTCGTTACAGCTTTGATTTTCCTTTTTGGTGTAATAAGGAGGTCAACAAGCAGTAGCAGCAACAACAGTAGTGAAATCACAGCTCCTGGTAGTCCCAGCTACCAAAACTTTCAGAACTATACTGACCTGATTCCTTTATAGCCAAGGATATGTAGGCAACCTCTGAAGCAGGGTTCGGTCAGACGCTTTTCGAAAATGTTTCTCATGGAGTGTCAAGCAGGCAAAAATCTTATAATTGCTCATTTATCTTTGCCCAAAAATCCTTCGTGTTTCCGAGCAAAGAGGGGCAGCTGTGAGCACGTGATTTTTGCCTCATTTAAATTACTCCTATAGAATTATTAAAATTAGGATTTTTCTGTCATTATTTTATTTTGTTTTAGGATTTAATTGCATAATTTTGTGTGTATTTTATTCGTGTGTACATGATAATTCATAAAAATACAAAAATATTACATGAGCACCTAGGATTTAATTTTTGCATATTTTAGACTAATTAGTAATTAGGCTTTGCAAATTACAAAGAACGTCATAAAGAAATTTTGATTTATTTTGTTTGATTTTAATTTTAGTTTTTAGGTTCGTCAATTTATTTGGTATTAGTCTAATTGTAGTTTAAGTAGGTAGGTTGAATTAATTTTAGGTCTAATTTATTTTGGTTTTTAAAGTTGAAACAATAAATAAATAAAAAGAGAAGTGAAAGAAATTAAAAGAAAAGAGATACAAAATGAGGCTGGCCCGTTATTGGGCCATGCTAAATCAACAGCCCATATGACCCAATCCTACATCAAACCTGGTCCAACCCAGGAGCCAACCCAGTCCATCCCTAAACCCCTCAAAACGACGTTGTTCGGGGAGTTTTAATCCTGACCATCTAGGTTTTTTGATCGAACGGTCAGGAACCGAGGGTTGGTTGTTATATTACTGTCCAAAGACGCCCCCACCACTCTGCCGTCTCTCTCAAACCCCCCTTCCCAAACCCTAGAGGAGTCAGCCGCCCTAATATTCTCCGTCAAATCTGCCGGCGGCAATGACACAAACTATTCTGATGACTCCCAAATTTACACCCCACCTTCTCCTCCTCCTCCTCCTCCTCGTTCCAAATCTAGGTTCAGTTTTCTTTAAAACCCGCCCAAACCCCTCGAATCTTCATTTGAAACCATGAACCCTAGCTGCCGCCTTTGTTCTTCGGTGGCGGCGCCGCCCTCAAAGCTCACCAAAATCACACCCCATGGCCTCCTTGACCTCCTCTTCCCGAATCCTAAACCAAAATCCCTCAAATCCAGTTGTAATCCTTCGATTTTTAAATCTAGGGTTTAGGCCAAAGTCTGAGTCACAGATTCGAGGGTTTATTAGTGTTCGAATGGTTGCAAAATGATATTATGTGTTTGTTTTGTTAAATAACAGGCTTATAATATCATTTAAGAGTCATATTCAAAGCCAGTCAGTTGAAGACCATATCAGAGTTGAGGGTCACGATTCAAGCCTAGTTGGTGAGTCCTGGTGTCTTCCTTTCGTTTTGTTCTTCTCCTTCTTTCATTAGGTTTAAGCTAGGGTTCCGAATTGAACCCGGGATTATTTCTTGAGTTTGTTCCTTGTTTGTCTTAGGTCTATTTAGTTTTTGTTAACACATGTTTAAGTCTTTGATTTTGTTTCCTGTTTAATTACTTAGTTTAATTTGATTTGTTTAGTTTGATAATTCAATGAGTACTTGTGCCTTTTCTTCGATTTTTTTTGCTTGCTAGTGTTTGATTTTTCTTTTCTCCTCTATTCATACTGATTCTGTGTTAATTTTGTTCATCTATTAATTTTTGGTTTGACTGATAATATATAGTAGTAGTTTTCAATATGGAATTTAGTAGTTAATTCAGATTTAAGAGTTTTTGTTATAATTGAATTTTGTTATTGCTTAACAATTCAAGGCTTAGTAATTAGCCATGGTTATTTGACCAAGGTAAGAGGGATGGGGTTAGTTTGACTAGGTTATGTAATTTAGGGGGTAAGGACAAGGGTAGTATAGGTATTTCTAAATAGAGAATAATGCAGTAATTGAAATTGGAAATCACTAGAACCTTCTAGATGGGGTCCTAATTTGAAATTCAGGAACTTGGTAGTATTACTTGACCAACAAGGCATAAAATGAGGGGTTTAAGTAGCTAAAAACAAAAATAAAAGGACTAAAGTCTAAAAAACCTAAAGTCTGAAGCAGCCCTAGTAACTTGCCTATAAAGGCACTGTTACTTAAAGGTGAAGTCAGATTTCAAAAAGGCATAAAAAAGACTGAAAAGTTTCTGCAACTCCAGGCAACAAAAACTCTAAAAATCACTATTCCATTAAAAATTTTAGGGTAGTTTGAAAGCTCTCAGTTTTAAATTAAAACTCCATCTTATCTAAGGGTTGAAAATGGCTTGAACTTTTGGGTGTTTCAGTAATTGTGGTTTTCAGAAGTTCCTGGAGTCATTTATGGGTTTATTTGAGTTTATTCAAGCTGGTTTAGGGTTTTCACTGGTGATATTCATTTGAAATTGATTACTGGCTGCATAATGTCATTTTTGGGTTAGAAAATCATCCAAAGCTGATGTTGACTGTTGATTGTTGTTGTTGACTTTTCCTTCTTCTTATTTTGCTTCAATTCCAGGTACTTGCTCCTGAATTCCTACCATGACATGTAGCTTGAAATTTGAAATGAAAACTGGAGTGTAATAGCTGCAGTCACTACTACAAAAAAGACTTTTAACGGCAATAAAAAACAGCTTTAGCGGCAATAACTATAGTCGCTATATCTTTTACCAGCCATTAGTCTTTTGCCGCTGATGCTGGGGTTGGCAAAGGCTTTAGCAGTATTTGTCGCAAAAGCTGGTAAAAGGTATGGTTTATTGCCACTAAAAATTATTATCTTTAGTGGCAATTGTTTGCGGCAATTTTAATGGCTCCTAAATTCAATCCAAAAAGGCCAACTATACTTCTTTAGTAGCTATTTTTATTGCCGCTACATTCAAACTAATTGCCGCTAAACGTTCGTATCTCTAATGGCAATTGTTTGTGACAATTATAATGGCTATTAAATTCAAACCATCGGCTAAATATAATTCTTTACCATCCATTTTTATAGCCACTAAATTCAAACTAATTGCCGCTAAAAGTTCGCATCTCTAATGGTAATTGTTTATGGCAATTATAATGGCTATTAAATCCAATCCAAATGGTTAATTATACTTATTTAGCATCTATTTTTATAGCCACTAAATTTAAAATAATTGTCGCTAAAAAGTCTGCATCTTTAATGGCAATTAATGTGCCCTTTTAGCGTCCATTTTAATAGCTAATATGCTTAACTAAATTGCCGCTAAAAATCAATATCTTTAAAAGTCACTAGCGATGATATCAATAATTTGGCAACAATTAATAATAGTTACTACATTTGTATAAAATATGACCCAAATAATAAAATATATTAATATTAATTCAAAAAAATGTAATATATCTCATTAAATCTTAACAATCAAAAGGAAGTACTAACCAAAAATATTAATATCACTGTAACTTAAAACATAAAAATATATTGTTTGGGCTAAATAGCTAATGTCATCATAATAATAATCCAGAATGATGGTCTTCAAATGATTTTCACAATTTTTCATCATTTTGAAATCTTCCCACCGCTACATTATCGAACATATTGTATGACCTGAAATTATAAAATAATTGTATTAAAGGACCTTAAATACCTTCACACACTATGACAAAAAATGAAACAAAAGTGATTAGCAAGCATTCAATTTTAAAGCTAAAGATTCATTACGCCAAATATCCTATGAATCATACAGTACTAATATATCACTCCAGTGAAGTGAAATCAGTGGCCAAATAATTGTGTTAAAGGACCTTAAATACCTTCACACACTATGACAAAAAATGAAACAAAAGTGATTAGCAAGCATTCAATTTTAAAGCTAAATATTCACTACGCCAAATATCCTATGAATCATACAGTACTAATATATAACTCCAGTGAAGTGAAATCAGTGGCTTTGAATTTTCTGAGCCGACGTTTAAAATCAACAGGGTTAAGAGCAGCAGCAACAACCTTGATCAAGACTTGATCTTCCTTAATTTCTGAAACTGATACATTGGACTCAAACTTCAAAACATCAGCACTTCCATAATCAGAATAAATCCAAGCTTTCATTTCCGAAGGAATAGAAGTGTTTTTTGATGTTTTAACAGGAGCAGCTTGAGAACTAGCAGAAACTCTAAGCGGAAAAATAGTGGAAAATTGGCTCAGAATTAATCAATGACCAGCATATTACTAGCCGAATAAGCTACTCTTTGTCATTACCTGTCTTGTGTAAGATGAGTTTTGGGCAAGAAACTTCAAATACTCTTGCTTCTTTATACCAAAGTTGAACCTTGCATGATCTAGCAATGCTTGTTCTCTCTGCATATCTTCTACAGTTCTTTCCTTTTTCCACTTCATCTACTTTATCTTACTTTCAATTTCAAAGTAGTACTGCGGCAAATTTGACTTTGCAAAGCTCTTTGGAAATTTCAAATCTACTTCCCTTTTACCAAAGAATACAAAAGAAAGACATAAATCCAACTCAGATTCAGAATTCCCTTGTATCTTCCTTGTTGTTTATGCATTAAAAATGATAGACGAACATATTTTCGGGACCACAGGAGATATATTGCAAGAGGAAGTTCATAGAAGCTGTACAACTTAACTCACAAAGTTGAAGCTACACGCACATAAGCGTAAACAGAAACCGCACCAACTTTAGAAAATAGAAATAAATTATTTTCTATAGTTTCTGAAATACAGAGATATAACTATTTAAAACAAACTTCTTTACCCCTTGCCCAGGGCAAACACATTGTTATGCTTTATTATTCCTCCATCCAAATATATGACTCCGTCTCTAATACAAGGGAGAGCCTGTAACATATCTGCTCTTGTTCTATATACATGCAAGCATGAAAATAGGTTATAAAAGTGTCACGACCCCAAACCTGGTCGTGATGGCGCCCAACACAACTGGTAGGCAAGCCCGACCAATTTCACTCTCAACCCGAGCATAAAGCTCAAAACCATTTCTTTGAAAATCATTAACAACATTGAAACCAAATATATAACTGATAGATAGAAATAATCCGAAAATCAACAATACTGAACAACCTCCCAAAGACCTGGGGGTTATGAGTCTAGAGCCTCTACCAGAATAGCGTAAATATACTGTAAAACAACATAGTCTGAAGTACGCGGAAAAGTCAAATAACAAAAAATAGGAGAGAAGTCGGGTCCTGCGGACGTCAGGCAGCTACCTCGACAACTCCGTATAAAGACTCTGAAGAACAGCAGTAAGCTCAGCTAGCTCCCGGAGTACCTGGATCTGCACACAAGGTGCAGGGAGTAAAGTGAGTACTTCCAACTCAGTGGTAATAGACATGTATAATGTCTGACGGTAAGAAATCCCAGATATAGTACAAAGTAAAGCTAAGAACAGAACTCCTACACGTTTAACAGTGTAATAACAGTTAACAGAAACTGTCAAAGGATATATATATATATATCAATGCATGAATGCAATGCAATGCACATGACCGCTACGGCGCGTAGCCCGATCCATTTGGGTACCCGACGCTCACTATGGGGGGTTCAGACTTCGGAGGGGCTCCTACAGCCCAAGCGCAAATATCAATATCACACCCGCTACGGCGTGCAGCCCGATCCATGCATAGTCATGAATGCACAATCATACTTACCATTTTTAGTTTCAATTATCAGAATTATAATTAGGTGTTTAAAACCTTAGAATTTACTAGCCATTTTGATACAATATTCAATTCAGGACTAATAT
>MU728901.1:14890-25757 GCA_026770625.1 Nicotiana glauca
TCCATAACCATCCAAGTAGGAGGTTTACCGGCTAATTTCTAGCCCATGCTATAGTACAACATCGCTCGGTAGGACTAGGCCATAGTCCTCGGTCACAATCGACCCCGCACTCACTGTAGAGTACGTGTCTCGCCTCAATATAGCGTCACAGTGTGATATACCGGGGGTTTCAAACCCTCAGGTCATCATCTACATCTATTACTCACCTCAAACCGGCCACGAGATTAGTCCGCTATGCCTTTTCCTCTTGAGTTAACCTCTTCGCGCGTCGAATCTGCTCAAAACCATAAGGAATACATTATAATATGCTAATGGGACATAACCCAATCGAAAGAACTCGAAAATACTCAAAAACACGAAATTGGCAAAAACTCGAGCCCCGGGCCCACTTCTCGAAAAATTACGAAATTCACATTTTTGGAATCCTCGTCTCACCACGAGTCTGTACATATCAATTACACAAGAATCAGAGTTCAATAGCCCCTTCAAATCATCNAGACCTTCCAGTCCGCATAACTCTTCTGGCGCGACTGAGCTGTGTGAAGTCTCTCCTGAATCACCTTCACCTTATCTAAGGCATCCTGGACCAATTCTGTCTCCCAATAGCCTAGCCTCGCTGGGCTCAAACCAACCAACCGGAGATCTACACTGTCTCCCATATAAAGTCTCATATGGCGCCATCTGAATGCTGGATTGGTAATTGTTGTTGTACGCAAACTCCGCAAAAGGAAAGTAATCAGCCCAAGAACCGCCAAAGTCAATAACACAGGCACGTAACATATCCTCCAATGTCTGAATGGTACGCTCGGACTGTCCGTCCGTCTGAGGATGAAATGCTGTGCTCAACTCTACCTGAGAACCCAACTCTCGCTGAAAAGTCCTCCAGAACTGAGAAGTAAATTGAGTACCTCTATCTGATATAATAGAAATTGGGACCCCATGCAATCTCACAATCTCTCGGATGAAAATCTCTGCCANGTCCTGATACATCTTCGCGGCACTCGGATGAATGGAGTACCGTGAGCTGTGGGCCTCCTCTAGTATCAACTCTCGAAGTCCATCTACATTGGGCACGCAAATCCGGCCCTGCATCCTCAATACACCATCACTATCAATTGTCACATCCCTGGCATCATCATGCTGAACTCTGTTCTTAAGGACAAGCAAATGTGGATCATCATTTTGGCGCTCACGAATGCGATCAAATAAGGAAGACCGAGATACAGCACAAGCCAACACCCGGATAGGCTCTGAAATATCTAACCTCACTAACCGATTGGCCAACTCCTGGATATCAACTGCAAAGGGTCTCTCCCCAACTGGAACATACGCCAGGCTGCCCATACTAACCGCCTTTCGGCTCAAAGCATCGGCCACTACATTAGCCTTCCCCGGATGATATAAAATGGTGATGTCATAATCCTTGAGTAACTCAAGCCACCTCCGCTGCCTCAAATTTAGATCCTTCTGTTTAAACAAGTGCTGGAGAATGTGATGATCGGTATACACCTCACAGGACATGCCATACAAATAGTGCCTCCAAATCTTCAAGGCATGAACTATGGCAGCTAACTTTAAATAATGAACAGGGTAGTTCTTCTCATGAGGCTTCAACTGATGAGAAGTATAAGCAATAACCCTACCATCATGCATCAACACACAACCTATCCCAACTCTCGATGCATCACAATACACGGTATAAAAACCTGAAGCTGATGGCAAGACTAACACTGGAGCTGTGGTCAAAGCTGTCTTGAGCTTCTAAAAGCTCTCCTCACACTCATCAGACCACACGAATGGTGCACCCTTCTGCATCAACTTGGTCAAGGACGAAGCGATAGATGAGAATCCCTGGACAAACCGGCGATAATACCCTGCCAAACCAAGAAAACTCCGGATCTCTATAGCTAAGGATGATCTAGGCCAACTCTGCACTGCCTCTATCTTCTTTGGGTCAACCTGAATACCATCACTAGACACCACGTGTCCCAGAAAAGCTACCGACCCAAGCCAGAACTCACACTTGGTGAACTTTGCATACAACTTCTCCTCCCTCAATCTCTGCAGTACTACTCTCAAATGCTGAGCATGCTCCTCCTGGCCATGCGAGTATACCAGGATGTCATCAATAAACACAATCACAAATGAATCCAGATTCGGCCAGAACACACTGTTCATCAGATGCATGAACGCAGCTGGGGCATTAGTCAGCCCATAAGACATAACTAGAAACTCATAATGCCCAAATCTCATCCTGAAAGCTGTCTTCATAATATCAGAATCTCTAATCTTCAGCTGGTGATAGCCTGAACGAAGATCAATCTTCGAGAATACCCTCGCTCCTTGGAGCTGATCAAACAAATCATCAATGCGCGGTAGAGGATACTTGTTCTTCACTGTTACCTTGTTCAGCTACCTGTAATCAATACACATCCTCATTGAGCCATCTTTCTTCTTAACAAATAAGACCGGTGCACCCCACGGTGAGACACTCGGGCGAATGAACCTCTTATCTAGGAGTTCCTGAAGTTGCTCCTTCAATTCTTTTAACTCAGCAGGTGCCATAAGATAAGGAGGAATAGAGATGGGCTGAGTTCCCGCCAGCAGATCAATACCAAAATCAATATCCCTGTCCGGTGGCATGCCCGGCAGGTCTACTGGAAACACATCTGGAAAATCCCGCACAACTAGAACAGAATCAATATTAGGAGTCTCAGCTCCAACATCTCTCACAAATGCTAAATATGATAAACATCCTTTCCCAACCATCCGTTGGGCCTTTAAGAAAGAAATCACCCTGCTGGGAACATAATCCGTCGAACCTCGCCACTCAATCCTCGGAATACCCGAAATGGCCAATGTAACTGTCTTGGCATGACAATCCAGAATAGTATGATACGGCGATAGCCAATCCATACCCAGAATCACATCAAAGTCTACCATGCCCAATAACAGCAAATCAACTCGGGTCTCCAGACCCCCAATAGTAACAAGACAAGATTGATATACGTGATCTACAATAATAATATCACCCACCGGGTTAGATACATGCACAGGCAAGGCAAGACAACCATGGGTCATACCCAAATGATGAGCAAAATATGAAGACACATAGGAGTATATAGACCCGGGATCAAACAAAATAGAAGCATCCCTGTGGCAAACTGAGATAATACCTGTGATAACCGCATCGGATGCAACAGCGTCTCTCCTATCTGGAAGTGCATAGAACCGTGCCTGACCACCACTAGGTTGTTCTCCACCCCTAGGGCAACCCCTAGTTCACTGACCCCCACCCCTACCTGACTGGGATAATGCTGAAATAGATGGAGTAGAAGAGAAGGGTTGATCCCTCTGCTGAGACCGACTATGATGAAACCAAGGACACTGTCTCCTCAGGTGTCCAAACTCACCACACTCATAACATCTGCCCGATGCTGGAGAAGAGAACTGATGAGAAACCCTCGCTGCAGATGAACCCTGGGCTGAAGAGGCAGGAGTAGAACTCTGAGCTGGAAGGGCACTGAGTAAAGGCTGGCCCTGCTGATAACCTTGACGGCCACGGCCCGAAGAAGTCCCACTGTACTCTGGGCGACCTATCTGAGGAGGCCTGAAAGAACGACCTCTACTCTGCTGAAACTGGCCCCTAGATGGAGCACCGTTGTAGCTACCTGAACCTCGAGGCCTCTTAGCCTCTCTCTTATCACGCTCTCGGCGATGATCTATCTCAATCTGACGAGCCATATCAACTACCTCCTCAAAAGAAGTTGCTGCCATCCTCTCTCTAGCCATCAAAATACGAATCAGATGGTTAAGGCCATCCACAAACCTCCTGATCCTCTCTCGATCTGTCGGGATCATCCATGTAGCATGTCTAGCCAACTGCGTATACTTTAACTCGTACTGGGTCACTGTCATATCTCCCTGGATCAACCACTCAAACTGTCGTCGCAGCTCCTCTCTACGAGACTACGGCACATATTTCTCCAAAAAGAGAGTGGAGAACTGTTGCCAAGTAAGGGGTACTTCTCCTACAGGCCTACGCCTCTCAAACTCCTCCCACCATGTAAATGTTGGCCCTGAGAACTGAAAGGTGGTAAAAGACACCCCACTAGACTCTAATATCCTTGCAGTGCGAAGAATCCGCTGACACTTGTCCAGAAATTCCTGGGCATCCTCGCCCTCAGTACCGCTGAATTTCAGAGGCTGGAGTCTACCAAACCTCTCAAGTTGACGTTGCTCGTCGTCTGGCATCACCGGGACAATATACCCTGGAGCTGGTGAGACCGGCACAACTGGCGCAACTGGGGCAACCGGTGCAACTGGCTGAGCTGGGGCTGGCTCTGGTGTCTGTAGTCCCTGCACAACTTGCTCTGGTGTGCGAGCTGCGGGGGTCTGATGACCACCCCCGGTCTAAGAAGTAGCTGTGGCAGTAGAAGCTGAAACTGCCTGAGCCAGACTAGTGCAGACAGATAAGATCTGAGCTAATGCCTCCTGAAGAACAGGAATCACGGTAGGCACTGCCGGTGCCTGAACAGGTGCTGCTGGAGCATCAACAGCTGGAGGCTGGTCCTCAATAGGGGCAAATGGTGGGTCAACTGGTACTTCCCCTGCTGCTCTACTACGACCATGACCACGGCCACGGCCTCTAGCAGGTGGCAATGGTGGTCGTCCTCCACGTCCGGTAGCACGAGTTCTTGCCATCTGTGAGAGAATAGAATACAACAATTTAGTTCTCGAAACAACAAAGCCGCACGACAAGAGTTCAAGAATATGAAGTGTTTCCTAAAGGTTCTGCAGCCTCTCGAGGATAAATACAGACGTTTCTGTACCAATCTGCGAGACTCTACTAACCGGCTAAAGACTCATGAGGCCTAGTAACCTAGGCTCTGATACCAACTTGTCACGACCCCAAACCCGATCGTGATGGCGCCCAACACAACTGCTAGGCAAGCCCGACCAATTTCACTCTCAACCCGAGCATAAAGCTCAAAACCATTTCTTTGAAAATCATTAACAACATTGAAACCAAATATATAACTGATAGATAGAAATAATCCGAAAATCAACAATACTGAACAACCTCCCAAAGACCTAGGGGTCATGAGTCTAGAGCCTCTACCGGAATAGCGTAAATATACTGTAAAACAGCATAGTCTGAAGTACGCGAAAAAGTAAAATAACAGAAAATAGGAGAGAAGTCGGGTCCTGCGGACGTCAGGCAGCTACCTCGACAACTCCGTATAAAGACTCTGAAGAACAGCAGTAAGCTCAGCTAGCTCCTGGAGTACCTGGATCTGCATACAAGGTGCAGGGAGTAAAGTGAGTACTTCAAACTCAGTGGTAATAGACATGTATAATGTCTGACAGTAAGAAATCCCAGATATAGTACAAAGTAAAGCTAAGAACAGAACTCCTACATGTTTAACAGTGTAATAAAAGTTAACAAAAACCGTCAAATCAGATATATACATATCAATGCATGAATGCAATGCAATGCACATGACCGCTACGGTGCGTAGCCCGATCCATTTGGGTACCTGACGCTCACTTTGGGGGGTTCAGACTCCGGAGGGGCTCCTACAGCCCAAGCGCAAATATCAATATCACACCCGCTGCAGCGTGCAGCCCGATCCATGCATAGTCATGAATGCACATTCATACTTACCATTTTTAGTTTCAATTATCAGAATTATAATTGGGTGTTTAAAACCTTAGAATTTACTAGCCATTTTGATACAATATTCAATTCAGGACTAATATCATGAAACATGCTATACGTTATGGGAACAATGATAACAATCCCTACGGGATTCAAATAGTCGGCATACAGCCCCAATCATGTCCATAACCATCCAAGTAGGAGGTTTACCGGCTAATTTCTAGCCCATGNATAGTCCCCGATCACATTCGACCCCGCACTCACCTTGGAGTACGTGTCTCACCTCAATATAGCGTCACAGTGTGATATACCGGGGTTTCAAACCCTCAGGTCATCATCTACATCTATTACTCACCTCAAACCGGCCACGAGATTAGTCCGCTATGCCTTTTCCTCTTGAATTAACCTCTTCGTGCGTCGAATCTTCTCAAAACCATAAGGAATACATTATAATATGTTAATGGGACATAACCCAATCGAAAGAACTCGAAAAATACTCAAAAATACGAAATTGGCATAAACCCGAGCCCCGGGCCCACTTCTCGAAAATTACGAAATTTATATTTCTGAAATCCTCGTCTCACCATGAGTCCGTACATATCAATTACACAAGAATCAGAATTCAATAGCCCCTTCAAATCATCAATTTAGTTTCTCTTAGGCTTCAAGCCCTAACCACCATTTTTACCCTTAAATTCTTTGAATTATCAGTGTTTAATCCTTGTTTTTATACCATAACAACATTATTTGAAGCTACAAGTTCATACCTGATAGAATCCCTTTGATATTGTCACACCTCCTTTTTTCGCTATTTATTCACACCCCGGGAAGGGATATAATAAAAGGAAGGAGTTTTTCCAATTTAAGGACAGTCGGAACGGGATTTATTTATTTAAATTTCAGAGTCGCCACTTGGGAAAATANCATTTTATAAGAATTGCAACGCCGTGAAAATGTATTTCGGGCCACACCGTACCAGTACGCCTGTGGCTTTTAATACATTCCGACTTCGTTGAGATTTAGATTTGGGTCACATAAATGTGCACCCATACTTGAGAAAGTGTATTATAAATCGCGCCTAAAACACCTACGTCTATTAACTTTGGGAAAAATCGTGAAATTCGCTAAACGGTCCTTCCGAATCTAAAATTTTTATATAGAAACTTATTTGAGGGCCCCGCGATTATATTTTTAACGCGGCGAGGCTTATCTCATTTTTATTAAAGGCCAATCCTAAGATGAACTATATTCTCTACTTGTTTTTGTCTCTAGAATTAAAAGGAAAATAATCTGAAGCTATGTTTCATTTTAAATGTTTAGGCTTAAAATTTTTAGTGAACCTTGCCCCTACGAATCAGGCTCATGATGAAAACCTAACTCTTATTGTTTATTGACTAATTTCAAATCAGAGGTTAAATATATGTAATGGTTTGTAAATGATCTGGGCCATGGACTTATATGAAATCAGGCCATATTTGTTCTGGGCCTGGACTAAAGCCTAGTGCGGTACCCTGGCCTATTATCACTGGATCAATCAAATCCAGCTTGGGCCTGAGTTCTGGATTGCACGTTGGACTGTCCAGGTTCAATAACCTAAATTAATCCAAATACTAGACCAGATATACAGGCCTAATGGACGTCAGAACGATTTGCTTTCTTATTTTTTACAGCTTCATACCAATATTCAGAAGAACGTGTGATTGAGCCATTCATATTGAATTGTTGTTTTTCTTCAATTGGAAAACATAAAGACTAAACTACAGAAAACATACTCAGATTGAAAGATATTAATTCATTTGTATTTAAGCTTTTATTTTACATCTACTACTAGATTTTAACACGAGTGTTTATAGTTGAATTAGTCTAAGCAATTCACGGCTATTAATAGCATTCGAATTCTAACAAACACATACTTTTACTCTGGCTAATACAAAATTAAGGCTAACAAATGAATTTCAAAATTTCATTTTTATTTTACTGGTTCGTAATTGCTGAAGATTCCAGAAAATTTAACTAGAATAACTTTTAACATTATTTTCAGTTTTCTAATCTCTAATCTAATATAGTTGTTTTACTACTAACCTACTTCAAACGTGATTATCTCTATGGTAATTAAACCAAACTATTTTAAAAAAATCCAACAGTTCGAGTCCAACAGTCCAATTATACACATTGATCACTCCTAATGAATACACATATACCTAGCTAGTTCTATATTGATCAAAATGGACATAATCAGTAAACTAATAGCATCAATCGAACAACTTCATTTCTTCAAACTTGTGATTACATCCTCAAGTATTAGAAGTGTACCTGGAAGTAGAAGATCAATGAGAAACTAGGAAGAAATAGGGATCAATAATCACAGCAAACAGCAAGTTGTTAAACACAGCTTCAGCACCCAAATCCAGACCAAGTAGAACACGAATCAACAGATAAAGTGCCAAATGCAGGAGAATCACAGCTTGAAGTTGAGTCGGAATCAATGGAACAGTAATATTGCAGGATTTTGAGAAATTTTCTAAAGATGAAAACTATGAATTTCGAAATTGCAGAGATATAGAAATATTTTTATTTTCAGATTCTCAGAATTTTCAAACTTATTCAAAGTGGCCTAATGAGGCCTATTTATAGAACAAAAATGGGAGGGAAATTTGAATTTAATATTCTCAGTTTCTACCCCCCCTCTTATGATTCATTTATCAGATAACTACACTTATTTTATTTAAAAATACACTAGAACCCCTTCTAGAGGGTTCTAGTGGCATCTTCCCTATTCCATAACCCTTAATTGTCTAAACTGCCCTCACTTGCTTTCAATTTTCACCCAATTGCCCTTTTGTTATGCCCGTAATACCCTTTACTCTTAACTTAATTACCCATGAACCAAACAGGATTCCCAATTATACCCCTACCCCCTTAGATTTATTACAGCGTACCCATTAGCCTTCCCCAAATTAACCCTGCCTTTTCTCTTATTTACCCTTTAATCCCCCCATATTAATCAGATACCCAGAAATCAAAGTCAAAACTCTTAATTAATCCACAAAATTAACCAAATAATCGTTAATTTTAACAGATAAAATCAAATCAGAATCTAAGTAGTCAGTTAATGAGATTCAAGAGAGCATTTAAACAGATGTAGAATCTAATTAACAGAAAACGTAGTTACTAATCAGATTTTAACAATTAAAACCCTAAAAATCTAAGTATGACAATATGAAACAAAAAAAAAAACCTACGATTTTTACCAAGAACTATTCAGAGAAGTGAAATCATAGTCATGCAATCGAAAATCAACAAAAGCAAGGGATTTAGATACTTAGCTTTCTTTTTCCTTCTCTTATTTTTCTTTTCTTTCTTTCTTTCTTCTGTTTTTCCTTTTCTTCATTTTTCTTGATTTTCCAGAACCTTTGAAATTCTGGATATCGTTTCTTGGGGTTTTTGTTCTCTGGCAGACTTGTTGAGTCTCTTTTTGTAGAAAAGATTCTTAAAACATGAGGCTAGGTGTTCTGGGGATGTTCAGAGTGATTTTGGAGCGAAGGTGTTCGCCGGAGTAGGGTTCCGGCGACACCTTTTGAAAGATTCGAAGGTTTCTGGGCTTATTCGAAGGAAACTAATTAGATGGTGTGAAAGAGGAGACAAAGAAGGTTGGACGGTGTTAATGGTGGGTTCTGAATCAAAGGTGGTGTTCGCCGGAGTAGTGTTCCGGCGACACCTTTTGAATTATTCGACGGTTTCTAGGGGTTTTCGGAGGAAACTAATTGGATGGGGTGAAAGAGGAGATGGAGGAGGTTATGGGGTGTTAATGGTGGTTCTATCAGAGATGGTGGCGTTCCCCCGCCGGTAGGTTTCCGGCGGGTGGTTGAGAGCATCCTAAGGTGGCTAGGGTTAGTAACTGAAGAAGAAAGAGTGTAAAATGAGAGTGTATGTAACGCCTGGTATATTTAAAAACCATTGAGGATCTGAGACCGTTGGATCAAATGAACCAACGGCTCAGATTCAATTCCCCTCTATACGACACCGTTCCATTTAAGTGGCCCTTAAATCGTGGCCATTGGATGGATTAGATCAACGGCTCAAATTGATTCTAGTATACGACGCCGTTTTATTTAAGTGATGGCCATCATTCCTGGCCGTTTGATCAAAGACTTTAACGGTCCAGATCTATTATCCTCTAAACGATGTCGTTTTAATTTGTACATGGGCAGACCGGGTTTGGTCCTTTGGGCCTGGGCGGTGTTATACAATTGGGTTATTCTTTGTATTTAGCCCAATCATTTTGTATTGTATATATTTTGTATTATACTTTTCTTTGTATTTTTGTATTTTTGTATTTATTTCCTTTCTATTTTCCTTGTATTATTTTTTTCTCTAATTTTCTGATTTTTACTACTTTTAAAAAGTAATTAATTTTCTATATTTTTTATAGTATTTTCTAATTAAGAACAAATAAATGCGTATTTTGGTTTTCTTTAATTTGTTTCAATCACAAAAATGAAAAAAAAAAAGAAAATCCTGGTATTTCTACCTATTTTATGAATTATTAATATGCACACAATTAATATAATATACCACAAAAATTATTAAAAATCATTTTGCTTATATTTTGGGAATAATTTGCTTAGGACAAAAATCACGTGCTCACAGCTGCCCCTCTTTGCTCGGGAACACGCAGCGTTTCAGTGCAAAGATAAGTGAGCAGTAATGAGAGATTTTTTTCCCGTTCGCATATTCCGTGTGAAGCTTTTTTGGAAGTTTTGACCGCATCCTGCTTTAGAGATTGCCTACATATCCTGGGCTGAACAGGAATCAGGTCAGTATAGTTCAGGAGTGTATGGTAGCTGGGACTACCATGAAGCTGTGATCTCATTGCTGCTGCTGTTGTTACTGCTTGTTGATCCCCTTATTACACCGTTGTAAAGATAAAAGAAGCCTAAGCTATGCCCTATGATTTACAAAATCCTATCTAATGTCTGCTATCTTGTGTTCCTGAATTGCCTTGATCTTGCATCTTGCATTCCTTGTATATGACTTTTGACTGTGTCCGTTCTTCAGGTGGACTCCTGCTTTCAATTGCTTGAAAAAGTATTCCCTTATTTTTCAGATGGGCTCCTGCTTGCGATTGCTAACATGTTCCCTTGTTCTTCAGGTGGGTGCCTGCTTACAACGAACTGAAATGTATTCCCTTGTTCTTCAGGTGGG
>MU728903.1:3639-17014 GCA_026770625.1 Nicotiana glauca
GCAGACTTCATTAGGAAAGTCGAAATTTCCTCGATTCGGGATTTAAATAAATCGGTGACTTGGGACACCTTTAATTTATTCCAAGTGGCGACTCTGAAATAAACAAAATAATCCCGCTTCGAATATTGTCACTTTAATTGGAAAAACTCCCCGCTCGCCCGCTTTTGCCCCTCGGGGTCGGGGCGAGCCGAAAGGAGGTGTGACAATTCTAAGTTGCTTTTTCATAAAATTTATGTATCAAACTTTGCTCACTACATTTCATCGTCAAGTTAAAGACATTGCGATAATACACATTTCTTCTAAAAAGACAATGCTTTCATATAATGTCTTTACTCTTTAATTATAAATGTCTTTTGTCTTTTTTGTCATTTTATTATATTGAGCCGAGGGTCTTTCGGAAACAGCCTCTCTGTCCTCTTGGGGTAGGGGTAAGGTCTGCGTACACACTACCCTCCCCAGACCCCACTTGTGGGATTTTACTGGGTTGTTGTTGTTGTTGTTGTTGTATGACTTAATAATTGCACAACAGTTTTGATGTTTAGATATCATCCTTGCAAATAAAGTATTTCATATTATCTCACAACTTGAATGTCAATCCTTACGTAGCATAGTTATTTGTTAATTTAAAACTTGTTTTATTTTTTAAGGAATAAGTAATTACAATGATCATATATATCAAAGAGGTTGCTTTTAAATTTAATATGCATTTTAATATCATAACATGTGTGGCATCTATTCTAATAGTTTTGATAAAAAAAAATAACAAAATTTACAAAGAGTAGAAATTGATAAATAAATAAATAGAAGTAGAATTAAGAAAGTAGAACCTGTTATTTTATCTTTTTCTTCTCAATTTACTGCTTTGAAATTGTGTAGTAGATCTTCACGAAATGAAAATTAGATGGAACAAGCTTTTAATTTGTGAATTTATTTTAGGCTTGTGTCACCTCATAAAGAGTTGTGTTTGCCTTTGGCATGATGCATAACTTGAAAATCTTTTACCAACATGAATCATGAATCATGAGAGGGACGTATTTTTTTATTAAAATTGCACAGCTTCATCTTTGTAACATATGCACCAAAAACTTTTGAGAAACTGCCTCCTTGATTACCCTCTCTTTTCTTGAGGCATTAAAACAGTAAAAAGATGGACAAAATCTTATTCGGTAGTATACTGTTAATCTCAGACTATTTTTTTCATAGAGTGATGTGCTGAAAATCCTTGTGGAGGAGCAAGTGGTCTAAAAGAATTTCTGACCATTGTTAAAATTTATTGTAAACCAAGTAAGTTTGTGAATTGAATGGTCATGACTGTTACCAAAGGGTACGAAGAGTTAGTATTATTTTCAGGCGTCTGTTTTTATAAATAGGGCAATTAGGTTTTAAGAAGGGTAATTTAGTAATTTAACTTTAAAATTAAAGGCTTCCCATAGATATTGATATACATAATACAAATATTGATGAGTACACGTAAATGTTAATCATCTCGAATATTTGTGGAATGCATTTAAACATCTTTAGTAAGTTTCACATACTAAAAATAGAAGAAATGTAAAACATACTTTTAACACCATTGATAATATGGTCTGAACAACTCTAAGCTCCTCCATTGATTTACCTTGCAATAAACCATAATTAAACTCATTTCCTCCTATTTGTCCAACCAGGAAAAGTGCCTTCTTTAAGTCTTCTGAGCAATCTAACAAAAAAAAAAACAACGGAAATAAATAAGTTAAAAAAAAACATTAGATTGTAATCAATTAATTAATTCCTTATTAATATAACCTTAACTCTCTTTTTTTTCTTTTTTTTCTAATACGGTAGTGTTCTAATTAACTTAACTATTTTATCTCTTCTTACCATTAGTTTTATCAAGTTAATTACTCTGTCCACCAATAATTAGACAAATATCACCAGCCGTTTCTCCTTTTCCCCTATTAAACTCTTAAGAAAAACATCATTGCACCATAGCTTCCATATGCCAACCCCCAATTGATGATTGGACTCACTTGCATATACATAAAATTTCACATCCATTGGCACAAGGATTTTGTCAGACCTAGGCATTTGGAATTCTCTCAGTACTTTGTTGAATACATCTGCTTTGTTACATTAATTAGATAGAACCCAATGATATCGCATCCATAAACCAAATGAAACTTTCGAAAATGCAGTTCCACGGGGAGGAGTGCTCATGCATATAGCATTAAATGGAAGTTACAACAATTTTATTGATTAAAATGACATGAATGTCAGAACTCCTATACTACAACTGTCTACAAGCAGAACTGTTTTCTACAAGCAATAGAGCTCTTATTTCCAGACTTGTATCCTCGGAACCACCTGTTCTACAGTGTTAAAAGGTTGAACTGAACAAGGCACCAAAAGAGCATTGCGTCTTGCTTCAAATGACTTGGGGCGTTCTACTTGAAAACACTTTGACATCCAGCAGTAAAGATGACATGAACTACTACTATTGTACAACCACCCCACTGGGGTAGGGAGATGATTGGCTTAAGGAATGGTATGCCCACCGTGGTGGTTCCAGCCATGCTGTGTGACCCGTGGAGTGACACCGGGAGGTACCTCAAAGGAAATGGTTACTGTCATCACTTCACCTGGTACCAGTGAGAAATAGTTGTCGGAGTAATGAACAAGAAGGATACGTGTGTCTTCACCTTTCTTGTACTCCTCCTTTGAAGCATGAACAGAGAAATGAAAAAAGAAAGCAACTCCTTTTCCCGTTCCATTAACCTGAGAAACCTTGGTCTTCAGCCATGTAACGACCCGACCGGTCGTTTTGAGCCCTAGTGCGTCGTTCAGCAGTCCGAGGCCATAAGCAGCTTCATTTTAGGCATTTTGACTTGCACGCGCGGTCGGAACTGAGTTTCGGGAAATCCGGAGTTGATTTGGGAAGATAATTCCTATTTCGGGAGCCTAAAGTTCAAAAAATGAACTAGGAGTGAAATTTTGAGTAAACGACCTCGGAATCGTGATCCAAAGGTTCCAGCAGGTTCGTCTGATGATTTCGAACTTGGACGTCTGCTGGATCGGGTTTTTGGATAACCCGGGAGTGTTTTTCTGCCTATTGTGGAAGTTAGCATTTTAGAAGAAATTTCATAAGTTTGGTTTGAAGTGCATTTCAGTGTTATTGATGTCCGTTTGGAATTTCGAGACTGGGAATAACTCCGTATGGTGATTCTGGAGTTGGGAGCGCGATCGGAAGTGAATTCGGAGGTCTGTAGGTCATTTTGAAGCCATTTGGCTAAAGATAGAAATTTGAAGNGGAAGTTGGAAGTTCTAAAGTTCATAAAGCTTGGATTGGAGGTTGATTCGTGATTTTAGCGTTGTTTAATGGGATTTAAGGCCTCGAGCAAGTCTGTAATGTGTTTTGGGATTGGTTGGTAGGTTTGGTTGAGGTCCCGGGGGCATCGGGTGGATTCCGGGTGGTTAACAGATCTAAAATAGAATTTTGGAAGGCTGAAGTTGCTGGTTGCTGGTATTTCCGCTTTTGCGGAGTTGCGACCGCAGAAGCGACCCCACAGAAGCGGGAAAGGAGCCGCAAAAGCGGTTGGGGGAGAAGGGATCATGGACCGCTGATGCGGTCATGAATCCGCAGAAGCGGATCCGCAAAAGCGGTGGGCTAATCGCATAAGCAAAAATGGGAGGCCCAGTTGAAGCTGCAGAAGCGGCTGGTTTCTCGCAAAGGCAGAACCGCTGAAGCGGTTGGACGTCCGCAAAAGCGAAATTGGGCGGGAGCCCAGGGACCGCGGAAGCGGAATATTTTCCGCAAAAGCGGGACTGCGGAAGCGGGTATATTTTCGCAGAAGCGAAAGTACCTGGAAGCAGAAGGTTATTTTAAATCGGGAGGTGGTCATTTCTCTCCCAATTTCCACTTGGTATAGGCGATTTTGGAGAGCTTCAAGAGGAATTTTCATCATTTAATGATTGAGGTAAGTTATCCTCACCTATTTTGAGTTAAATACATCAATTTTGTAAGGATTTGGGCATGAAAATTTGTATAAAAATTGAGGTTTTGGTAGAAAACCTAGAAAATTATATTCTTGGAATTTAGCCACGAATTTGAGCATGGAATTAGGAGCAATTTATATATTTGAGCTAGTGAAGCTATGCGTAGTGTATATCTTCGAGAAATTTCGAAATCTGGGCACGTGGACCCGAGGGCATTTTGGTCATTTCACTAAGCGAAGTTGGGGATTTGTATAATTTGAATTTTTAACAAGTATTCGAGTATATTCTCATTAGTTTGCCGTTATTTGGCTAGTTTCGGAACATTTGGCAACGATACGAGTCGTCGTGAAGGCTTGGAGGCTGTGTATGGATCTTCGTAGTGAGGTGAGTCTCCTTTCTAGCCTTGCAAGAGGGAATTATCCCCATAGGTGAAATAATTAATTATGTGCTCCTTTTTGTGGGGTCTACGTACGCACGAGGTGACGAGAGTCCGTGCGTAGCTACTATTATGCTATTGTCCGGGTAGTTAAGACCCATAAACATGTTATACTTGAATTATTTATGAACCCATTGATACCTTGGATTGTTTAAATCACCTTTGATTAGTAAATAAATTTAAAAAGAGATTAAACATCATTTTTTCTTAATTGTAAAAGAGAAATTGTCTTATTTGGATAAATAGCCCCGATAAATTCTTAATTGGCTACTTGAGCATGTATTTTATGTGTACCTGCGTCGCATGCATGATTCGCGAGCAGGGTATGTATTTATTTACGGAACGGGCCGAACGCCTCGGTAGATTAAATAGATGCATCTATGGTTCGTGCCGTTCGACCCTCGGCAGTGCACAGTTTACATTCCTGTTGTATGGGGCCGTCGCCTCGGTGTGATTTGCGCATGTTAATTGTCGCTTGAGAATTTTAAATATGGATTTGGCCTTCGTGGCTTGATATAAATTGATAAGATAATAAAGAATAGACTTTGGAATCCCTTGCTTAATTGTTGAAGGTGTTTTACTAATTTTTCTGGCTTCGCGAATTTGGACTACCATATAAATCCATGATTTTCCTCGCATTTCCAGAATATTATTAATTGACCTCTAGTGAGTGTCGAAGTTGGCCATCTCGTCTCTACTTCTTCGAGATTAGGCGGAATACTCATTGAGTACACGTTGATTACGTACTCATACTACACGTCTGTACATTTTTGTTGCAGAGGTATATATATATACATCTAACAATCTACTGGGTGTAGCAGCGCAGATGATTTTAGGATTGGGTGAGCTGCATTGTTCGAGGCGACCCGCAGCTAATGTAGTTCCTTTCAGCATTTGTATATTATTCTCCGTCCACTGTATTTCGGACAGATGTTGTATTTTATTTTCCTTATCAGTAGTTGCTCATGCACTTGTGACACCGGGTTCTGGGATGGTTTTTCAAAAGATTTGTACTAATTATTTATTGTTTAATTTGAATTGAAGTAAAGATTTCTTTTAATTATGAAAAATGGAAAGAGAAATCTTAGATTTTCAAAAGTATTAAAAGGGGATTTAATTGATAATTTAGTTGGCTTGTCTGACAGAGGTGTCCGGCGCCACCACGACCCTTAGTGAATTTTGGGTCGTGACAAGCCACCCTTGAAAAATGTAGTCTAAACTAGCATAAAGTGTGGCATTTGAGCAAAAGCCACACTTTTAGACCTTAGGTAACGCTTTTATCGGGTGACCTAAATTGGCGTAGCCCTTGTCTTAAAGCCACGTTTTTGAAGTGTTGATTTAGAAGTTACGCTTCAAAAGTGTGACCTATAAGGTACAAAGACCACACTTGTGCATGCCCCTTATACTAAAGTTTTTTAAGTCCTGCAGCAACACTTTCAAAGTGTGACTTTTGGAATCTTATAGGCCACATTGTTCAAGCGTAGCTTCTGCAAGATTCCATGTAAAGTGCTATTTATTATTTATAAAATTATATTTTTTTAATATCCCAAGTAATCACATTTATTACCTAACATATATTACCAGATATTTTGTGGTCATTTGTAAGTATGAAGATCTCAAGAACTACATCAAATAACAAATAACCAAAAGAAAGTTAATATAATTATACTTATATATCATGTACTACATTAACAAGTAAAACCAATTGTTCAAAGGTGCAACCTAGCTAACAATAAACTAAAAAAAATAAAATTTTCGTATCATGATAACACTTTAAACATATTAATCAATTGAAGTTAGCATCTATTATTAACCCAATTTGATATTCCCTTAGCTATAGGTATCTTTTCTTATACATGGCTTTTTGTTTATCGCCTTATTTCATTCACTGATTTCTTTAATTCATTTCTCTTTTATGAATAGTTGGTTGTGTTGGATAATTGATGGGTAGTTTGAAGGACGAATGCTGGAGGGAAGCTTTTTAGAGCGGGCGCTCTTTGCTGATTCTAGATCAATATTAATAAAAAGCAAGTTCTAGGGCATTCCAATTGAGTAGGTGAAGAGTCTCTTTCGAGCGAGATCCTTTACCACGCCTAACTCTGGAATCCTTCCCTTAACCCTAATCATGCTTAAGACATGGAATTGGATGCTTCTTACCCCAAAAGTCAATAAATAGAAGAATGAAGAGGGATTTTAGCGGCTCTCCAGACAAGTCGTTATAAAGTGCCATCAGCCCAGGTTAGGCGACCCGAAAGGACCAGATATAAACCATCTGCTAAGAAAACGGTAAATAAGACAAGCAATCAAGCTGGCAAGTCAGGGATACAGGATGAATTTTTCCAAGGTGTGTGAACTTCCTTATATATTCAGCCACATGTGCGAGTGTGAAAGGATTTTATGATCTCGTTTAATAGCTTTCACACCATCTCCTTATTTTGTAACTGATCCATTTTTATAAGCTTGACCTCACCATTAATCTAACCACCGTGCGAGCTTTTTTTGTTCAGACCCATAAAAACTTCTGAAGGTTTGTAAGCATTAAGTTCCCCATTTGCATTTTCTTTATTTTCTTTAGTAGCCCTGCCTTCCAATACCTGCAAGTGAGACAAACAAAGATGCATTGTTTGTTATAGCCTATAAATAATGTGAAAAAATAATATCTCCATTTCAGCTTCCAATATATATTATAAGATGAGTACTATAAAGTAGGAAGATACATATATCTATTGAATATACTACGAGATGAATACGGAGAACAAGATTTCGGGTCATCAACATGTTTACTGTTTGAAGAAAAAGTCACCTGATGGAAGGCCAAAACAAGATTGAATCTTATCACACATGAAGGATGATCATAATAGCTTACACAGAAAGACTATTGATAACTAAATATAATTTTTTTCAATAATATCATGATACTAATATGGTACTAATTAGCCAGTACGAACACCAAGAGATTTAGAACGAGATACACTTCCCACAAGAATTCATTAGAAGTTGTAACAATTAGATTAGAAATTCACTTATATTTCAGAGCTTCAGTAGAATTGATTAAATTTTACTTATATTGTTTTCATATAGATTGAATGACGATGAAAATCATCAATTACCTTGATAGCAGATGGAAAAAACAGCAAATTAGCTCAGTGTAATTTATTTTTTTTTCTACTAAATGTTACTAAAAATATAATAGCACACATACCTTGCTTTTTGTGAATAAACAACCTGGAAGCCACGAACAATATGATTAACATACTAAAAGTGTAACGACCTAATTACATATAAAATCATAAATGATTAAATCAGTAAAACAAGAAAGCCAAACTATAATCTAAAAACAAATAGACTTCTAGAAAAGCATAAAAATTTATAATTTTAACGATTTAAACTCAAACCAAGTAGACACTGCCAGAACTCGTAGATGGTTTTGTCAACAAATAGAAAGAAGGAAAAAAGAGAAATAAGAGTAAGTTCAGATGAAATTAAAAATAAATCAGAAAAAAGAATAGGAGTACCATAATAGAGTTATACATGAAGCATTCATGCTGAGCTAGAGTAGTAACATTATAGTATTCTTCTTATGGGTGTTCTAATTTTTATTAAATATGGTGAGAAAGAATAAGAGAGCAGGAAAGATGGAATTTTTCTGATGTTTCTTCTTATAGACCTAAAATAAATGTAGTGTGTCCTGAAACTTTAGCAAAAGCCTACCAACCACACTTCATAAAATGCAAGCATTCCAACATACTGGGATTGTTAGTTTGAGCTCTAACTTCTCAAGAGAAATTAAGAGATATTCAAAGTAAAACTAATTTATAGAAAAGTGAGGACAATAAGGTTGTGTCAGACATAATTAATTGAGTGAGTATTATTTAGTATTTGAGTCTTTTCAGCCATGGTAGCAAATACATCAACTAATAACTATGAGTGTCCGCTTCCAGTTGTCACTGTTTTAACAATAAAACAACTTATTAGGTTCATGTGTTCAAAGCATACAATTATCATTTATATTCACTTTCTTAGTTTAATTGATCAATCAATTCAAACTGTTAGTTCTGCACCCTTTTATCCTTTAGAAGATGCATCAAAACTTCCATTCAAATCTAGCTCCCAACTATTTCAATTTCTATCAATTAAATACTCAAGTAATTCTTTGAAAGCCACATACATATGTGAAATGCACAAGCTGCTAACATTAATATCCAGAGTTGTAATAATACCCAAAAGTAGTTTGAAAGAAAATTCATTAACAAAAATTTAAAAGCTTTGTCAATCTAAATTGATATGAGACTTAAAACGCAAATCATATCAATCTCTGTTTTTATCCACAAAAAAGAAATCATTTTATTGTGGCAATAAGAAAACTGTAACGACCCGACTGGTCGTTTTGAGCCCTAGTGCATCGTTCAGCAGTCTGAGGCCATGAGCAGCTTCATTTCAGGTACTGTGACTTGTACACGTGGTCGGAATTGAGTTTCGGGAAGTTCGGAGTTGATTTGGAGAGAGAATTCTCATTTCGGAGGCTTAAAGTTGAAAGAATTAACTAGGATGGGATTTTTGAGTAAACGACCTAGAAATCAGGATCTGAAGGTTCTAGTAGGTTCGTATTATGATTTCGGACTTGGGCGTATGCCCGGTTTGGGTTTTGGATAACCCGGGAGTATGTTGGCACCTATTGAGGAAGTTAGCATTTTAGAAGAAATTTCATAAGTTTGGCTTGAAATGCATTTCAGTGTTATCGATGTCCGTTTGAGATTCCGAGATTGAGAATAGCTCTGTATGGTGATTCTGGGGTTGAGGGCACGATCGAAAGTGAACTCGGAGGTCCGTAGGTCATTTTGGAGCCATTTGGCTAAAGATAGAAATTTGAAGGTTTTTGAGAAGTTTGACCGGAGATATACTTTTTGATATCGGGGTCGAAATCTGATTCTGAAAGTTGGAGTAGGTCCGTAATGTCAAATATGACTTGTGCACAAAATTTGAGGTCAATCGGACGTGATTCGATAGGTTTGAGCATCGAAAGTAGAAGTTGAAAGTTCTAAAGTTCATAAAGCTCGGATTGAGGGTTGATTCATGATTTTGGCACTGTTTGATGTGATTTGAGGCCTCGATCAAGTCCGTAGCGTATTTTAGAATTGGTTGGTAAGTTTGGTTGAGGTTCCGGGGGCCTCGGGTGGATTGCGGGTGGTTAACAGATCGAAGGGATTTCTGGAAGGTTGAGGATTGCTGGTTGTTGTCATAATCGCACCTGCGGAAGAGGGGCCGCAGGTACGGAGCCGCAGAAGCAGCTAGGAAGGCGCAGGTGCGAATTTTTGTCAAACGCTTGGGGAACACATATGCGGTCAAGGTTCCGCAGAAGTGGGACCGCATCTGCGGAGAGGTGGTCGCAGAAGCGGAAGAGGGCATCTTGGAAAGGACCACAGATGCGGTCAGAATTCCGCAGAAGCGGGACCGCATTTGCGGGAGGCACGTCGCAGAAGCGAAAAGGGGGTGGTCTACAGGAGACCGCAGATGCAGCATTTCAACCGTACATGCGGAACCGCAGAAGCGGTCAATGAACCGCAGGTGCGGAAATAACTGGAGGCAGAAAGTTGTTTTAAACTCGGGGTTTGGTCATTCTTCTCCCATTTTTCTCTTGGCATGGGTGATTTTGGGGAGCTTCAAGAGGGGATTTTCATCATCAATGACAAGGTAATATATGCCCACCTATTATGAGTTAAATACATTAATTATGTATGAATTTAAGTATAAATTGTGTAGAAAAACTTGGGGTTTGAGAAAAAAACCTAGAAATTATATTCTTGGAATTTAACCAAGATATTGAGTATGGAATTTAGTGAAAATTATATATTTGAGTTCCTAAGGTCATGGGTAATCTTTATCTTCGAAAAATTTTGGATTCCGGATACGTGGGCCCTAGGGCGTTTTGGTCAACTTTTCGATCGGAGTTAAGAATTGCTATAAATTAGATTGTAATGAGTATTTGAGCACATATTAATGAATTTGCGTAACCGTTGGCTAGTTTTGGAGTTTGGTGTATCAAGTAGAGTCTTCGAAAGGGCGTGGATTGCCGGTTATGGATCTTCGGAGTGAGGTGAATCTCCTTTCTAACCTTATAAGAGGGAATTGTCCCCATAGGTGAAATAATTGATTATGTGCTCCTATTTGTGGGGGCTACGTACGCACGAGGTGACGAGAGTCCGTGTGTAACTACTATAATGCTATTGTCCGGTAGTTAGGACCCAAAAGCATGCTATACTTGGATTAATTGTGAACTTATTGACGGCTTGGATTGCTTAAATCACCTCAGATTAGTAAATGAATTTAAAAAGGGATTAAATGTTACTTTTCTCGAATTGTTAAAAGAGAACTTGTTTTATTTGGATAATGTCCCCCGATAATTCTTGATTGATTGTTTGAGCATGTATCTCTATGTATACCTGCATCGCATGCATGATGTGCGAGCAGGGTGTGTGCTTATTTTATGTTGACCGCGTCGCAGGTTAGTTCACAAGTGGGATAATAGATGCATCTACAGGCGCACCGTCGACCCTCGGCAAGTGCACATTTTATTTCTGTTGGAGCGGGCCGTCGACCTCGGCATGATTTGCGCATATATATTGTCGCATGATAATTTTTAAATGTGAAATTTGCCTTCGTGGCTTGATTCAAATTGATAAGATAATGAAAAGTAAACCTTGAAATTTTATTATTTGTTAAAGGTGTTTACCCGTTTTCCGCCTTCGTGAGTTAGAACTACTATATAAATCCATGATTTCCTCACATTTTTAGTATATTGTTAATTTCCCTCTAGTAAGTGTCGAAGTTGACTATCTCGTCTCTACTTCTTTGAGATTAGACGGGATACTCATTAAGTACACGTTGTTACGTACTCATACTACACTTTTGTACATTTTTATTGCACAGGTATATGTAACCCTAGTGGCCTACTGGGCGTAGCAGCGCGGATGATTCTGGGACTAGGTGAGTTGCATTATTCGAGGCAACCCGCAGCTAGTATAGTCCCTTTCAGTATATTGTATTTATTCTTGTCCACTGTATTTCGGACGGATGTTGTATTTTATTTTCTTATCTGTAGATGCTCATACACTTGTGACACCGGGTTCTGGGAGGATTTTTGGATTATTCGGTATTAAATCTTTTATCGACTTTATGTTCATTTTTGTAAAATTTTTATTATTTAACACTTAATGTATAAGAAAAAAATAATTTCCACAAATACTAAAACTGGAATTTAATTATGTATTCTTCGTTGGCTTGCCTGACAGCATTGTCCGGCGCCACCACGACCCTTAGTGGATTTTGGGTCGTGACGAAAACCTTTGCCAATTTTGACCTTTTCTACTCCTATTATTTTCGCCCATTTAGAGCTAGCATTGATCAATAAATTATCCCAATCATCTATTACTTAGTCTCTAAATAGTTTTGCTCGAAAATTATAAACATAATCCATTTTCCTCTTTTTTGTGTGTTCTTAAATTTTTCAGCATATTCCCCAAGACATACAAAAAGAACTATTGTTGTAATAACTCAAAATATGCTTTTAGCACATTCACAAACTATGAGATTCATTTCAAGCCGCAAAGTTCATTCAAATCATACATATTTTTGGCTTTAACCAAAACCAAAATAAACATTAATATTATGACTTTGAGAAGTAAGAGTTGTAAAGAATTTCTTTCAAGAAAAGTAGACCAGGTGGTAAGATATTACTAATTTTATTTTTCTTCTTTTTAGTTTTAAACAACGAGGATATCAACAAATATATGTAACAATTCTCGACAAATATATGTAAATCTGCATCGTGATCTCTGCCCCTTACAACTGATAAATAGTCAACATAATAACAACACGCTGGAATAGACATTAACAATTACACTTTACCTCAACAGACGAGCAAAGAAGCACGCGTATCAAATGAGTAATCCTCAATCAATATGAGCATAATACTTCCACCACCTAGTGAATATGTCATGACCCGGATTTTCCACCCTCGAGAGTCGTGATGGCGCCTACTAGTAGGAACTAGGCAAGCCAATTACCAATTACCTCTTTTAGCAAACATGGACAATATTAGAATCAAGAAAGCAATTACCATAAAACCGGAAGTCATTAATATAAATAACCTAAAACAAAATGCGGAATTCAACTTCAACCTCTACCCAAGACTGGAGTCACTAACTCACGAACATCTATAGAATACTACATACAAAGTCGGAATGAAAAAAAAATACATATGTTTGTCTCAGTACAATGAAAACAAACGGAAAATAAAGGAAGGGACTCCGGCCTGCGGACATCAGCAAGGCTACCTCGAATGTCCCTGGACTGAACTTAACCCCCAATAAACTACTCCTCTAGTCCAAAAGCTGCTCCGGTACCGTGATCTGTTCAAAAGAGCACAGAAGTGTAGCATCAGCACAACCGACCCCATGTGCTGGTAAGTATCTGGCCTAACCCCGGCGAAGTAGTGACGAGGCTAGACAGGACCTATCACAATTAACCTGTACAGATATGCGTGCAATAACAGAAAATATACGAATTTAAACAACTAAGAGGGAGGGGAGCATGCTATGGGGTACGACAGTTTAAATATAGAAACCATCGGATAAGAAATGAAACCGTACAATAACAGCTGATAAGGAAGACACAGGAAAAGCCCTACATACAAAAACAATATACTTGATCCTTACTCCGTTGCGGCGCGCAACCCGATCCTCAACATTTCAATACCGTTGCGGCGTGCAACCCCGATCCTCAATATTTCAATACCGTTGCGGCGTGCAACTCCGACCCTTCCGATTATACATTGGTTAGTGCTGTGGCGTGCAACCCGACCCTTCCGATTAAATATTTGTTAGTGATGCGGCGTGCAACCCGACCCTTCCGATATAATTCCTCACTCAACAGCAACAACCAAAGAGGCAAGGAAATAATAAATAGTGG
>MU728904.1:5864-36272 GCA_026770625.1 Nicotiana glauca
AGATTCAGATCAAAGTCTACAGCAAGATCAGCTAAGACTCAAGATCAAGTTTTCAAAAGAATTATAGATAGGAATCTTGTAACTCATAGTTGGTAGGCGTAGCTATGTTTAGCTTTGATTTTTCCTTTTTGTGTAATAAGGAGGTCAGTAAGCAGTAGCGGCAACAGCAACAGCAGTAACAGCAAGATCACAGCTTCATGGTAGTCCGAGCTACAAAAACTTCCTGAACTACATTGACCTGATTCCTGTTTAGCCCATAATATGTAGGAGGCCTCCCGAAGCAAAGGCTCGGTAAAACTCTTTCAAAATGCTTCACACGGAGTGCTCGAACGGGCAAAAATCGCTCATATCCGCTCATTTATCTTTGCACGAAAATGCTTCGTGTTTTCGGGCAAAGAGGGGCAGCTGTGAGCACGTGATTTTTGCCCTATATGAGAATTACTCCCAAAAAATTCAAAAGAAAATAGTTTTGTGTTGTGTGTAGTTTTCTATGAATTTTGTATAATTTCTTAATTATTATTTACATTTTTTGTCTATGTGTGTTTATTTGTTGAATTAATATAAAACACAAAAATATGTTGCATTTACACTTAGGATTTATTAGGAGTAATTAAGTTTGTTTTACAAAAATAAAAATCATAAAAATAATACACTTTACATTTAGCATTTAAAAGTCTAGTTGTGTGATTTATTTTTAATTGATTATGTGTGTTAATTGTTAGTAGAAGTTAATTTGATTTTTTCTTTAGGATTTTTAATGTTTCAATTAGGAATTAATTAGTATTTTTGTGATTTAGGATTTTTAGTTTTGATTAATTAAGAAATAATGGAAATAAAGAAAAAAAGGGGGAACAAAAATCGATTTGGGCCACCATGTTTTTTATCAAATCCAGGCCCAAAGCACTAGTTTATACCCGGTCCGAATCAGCCCACCCCAGAGACGTCTAAACGACGTCGGATTGACTATACCTGATCTGGGTCGTTGATCTCAAATAGATCAACGGGTAAGATTAACCCTTCCCTACCCATTTCTTGTACCCGACCTGTTAACCCATCGGACCACCCCCACTTAAATCGAAACGACCCCGTTTCATTACCATAATGATCTTGGCCGTTGGATTCTCGTGATCCAACGTCCCAAATTAAGTCTCACAATTCTAATGTACCAAAGGCCCCCTAACCCATTTTTCCCATTTCATTTTCCCCTTTCAGAACCCAGTCACCTCCCTCATCCCCCACTAGCCGAAACCCTAGCCGCCAACCCTTCCCTTCGCCATAAACCCGGCAGCAACGATGCCGGTGACCACCATTTTAACACCACAGAGCCTCCATCGCACCCTGAACCCAAATCTATAATCCCCTTACCACGAATCAACCTCCAGCCTCTCGAATCTTCGATCGAAGATTCGAGCCATACCCTAAGGTACCCCAATCCGTCCCAAATTCACACCAGCCCCAATCCTGACCTCCCTGATACCCCAATCAACCTTGGTTTGGTTCGAATCAAGCCCAAACCATTTGAACCCCAACCTGAGCCCCAAGAACCCTAGAAAAGTTTCTGAGCCGGTTTTGAAGATTTTGATGGTTCAATGGGCTTTAGTCGAAGTGTTCTCACTTGAGAACACTCGATTAAAGTCCGTTTGGCCTCAAAAGTTTCGAGTTCGAAGTGGTCCAAGCCCGTTTGTTTCTGATTTTCAAGGTACCTCTGTATCTATTCTTCTTCGTTTTCAGTAGTTTTACTTCGTTTCTGTTCTTCCCCGATCTCTTTCTTTGATTTTTGGTTTATTTTTCTTTTCTTCATAGTTTTCCATTTCGATCCGTGTAGTTAGGTCATTGTATGTTTTGATGGTATACGGGTATCGATTGTGAACCCGTCACATAGTGGCAATCTGTTACGAACTGGACTGTATTCAAAAACAAATATGAATGTGTGGAAAACCTTGTCAATTCTAGTTTTGTTCTTCCTTAGTCCGTGTTTGGATTTTATTTGCATATTTGATTAGTTTTTCTAATGCTCGATTCACTGGTTAGTTGATTGTTAATGCAAATTAGCCATAGGTTTGTTTCTGATTTTTTACTTGGTGTCTGAATAACACGCGATCGACTCTGTTGTGGACTTTGAATCTCAGTTTGTTCATTGTTTAAGTTTGATAGACAATTAGTAAAGTTTGAGCTTATTTGATTAAGCCTTAGTCCAGAATTCCAGGTTTTGGTTCGGTTATAGTGGCTTGTTTCAGAGTTTTTTTTAGGGGTTTGGGGTGTCAATACTTGAGGAATTGCTTTGACACTAAGTGTTGTGTCAGTAATTGGTATGGGTCTTTAAAATATTGTAATAGTTTAATAAGTTTGGGTGGACAGTCAGAAATAGCATAAGAGATGATATACTACCCATAACCATGGTTTTAAATAAAGAATAAACACACCTTAGTGGAACAGGAGGGAATATCATGGTCCAGAAACATTTTCTAATAGGCTGAAGTGTTAAACAGGCTGTTAAGAGGGATCTGTGGGTTATATAAGAAAAACTTCAGAATAGTTACATGGGGCCTTTCCCAGTTGAATAAAATCAAAATAGTCGTTGAGGAAAAAGAACTGTTTTCATTACCCCTTTGAGTTTTCTCTACCAATCCGTAACCAAATATCAGTTCCTACAAGTCTTTTTAAGGATCAGCACATATTTGGAGTTAGAAACTGAACCCAGTGACATCATTGCTTTTGTTTTGAAAGCAGAAACAATCCAAAGCCCTTGTCTTCTGTTTCTATAGTGGGGGTACCCAAAATATTCTGGTTTGTTTTGATTTATTTGTTGGGTTACTGCTTGTTTGGCCGTGTGGTTTTGTCCTGCGAAATTGGTTCTAAGTTTGCTGGATTCTAAGCTGCGTTCCTGGGTTACTGTTGTTTGTTTGTTCGTTTGCTTACTGCGAGCTGTTACTGATATTTCCTCCTCCATTTGTGCTGTCACATTCCAGGTACACACTTGGATCCATCTAATGTAATTCTCAAGCTGGAAATAAAAGGCAAAACAGGCTCATGAGTTTAGATTTTCGTTTGCTAAGATATTTCTGTTACAATTAGATAAAAATATTATTTGTTATGTGCATTCACCAAGTGTAGTTCCATTCCAAACTATATCCAACATGAACAGGGATAAGAGACTGTTGTTGTGATTCATAGGAATTATTTTCTGTTGTAATTGGTTAAGGACTGGATTGTATAAGTCATGCCCTGAATTTTTAGACTATCAGATGTGATTTTATACAAATTTATAGCTAGCAGATTCTAGTTCTATGGGCCATGTCATTATAATATGGTAGTTTAGTTCATGTTCATTTAAAATGGGTTGTGTAGTAGGTATTGGCTATGGTTTATAATAATTGGCATTTGTAGTTCTAACTTCGGAAATCAACCCAATAGGTTATCAATTAACCTGGATCGTATAAAATTCAACTTTGTTTTCATATTTCTTACATTAGATCCAATTTGCACGAAACGGATTTGGCTAGGCTCAATTACCGTGCCCAAAGGTCGGCCTACATCTTTAAAACAAGGCATTCATCAGCGTTAGCCACATTATCGATTGGGCCTGCATTGAGGCCCAAATCTATTAACAAATGATGAACCCCTTACCACTGGTCCGGTTTAAGGTCATTCGGTATTGATTTATAATTAGCATGTTTTAGTTAATAGGTCTAAACTGATATACAGTTTTAACTACATTAGGAAATATCGGGATGTTAACTTACAAATACAAAATTGGGTTTCGAATTAGGTAGTCGTAATAATAATTTAAAAGCGGTCCCAAAACTAATGAAAAGCACATAGGTTATAACATTTATTAAAAATCAGATATTTCAGCCATCCATAATAATTTAAGCGACCGTGCTAGAACCACAGAATTCGGGGGTGCCTAACACCTTTCCTCGGGTCAACAGAATTCCTTACTTAGAATTTCTGGTTCGCAGACTTCACTTGGAAAGTCAAAATTTTTCTCGATTTGGGATTTAAATAAATCGGTGACTTGGGACACCATAATTTATTCCAAGTGGCGACTCTGAAACAAATAAAATAATCCTATTTCGAATATTGTCACTTAAATTGGAAAAACTCCTTTATGTACTCCCTCGAAAAGGGGGCGCGCCAAAAGGAGGTGTGACACTCGTTGATTGCTTATTGAAAAATAAAGCGTTAATGTTTAGTACACGCCTACCATGATCATTTGTTTAACTTACTATCAATTTTTCTTAGTCCTTAAAGAGGTGTAGCAAATATGTTTACTGCCAGAACCTTTAGAATGGTAAGAACTGGCTTAATATTGGCCCAGTTGTATACCGAATCCCCCAAAATATTTAGGCCAAGCTAATTGCTCGAATCTGCTGAGCTCAGGCCCATATACGACTTTGGGTCTATAGAGACTTTTGAAATAGGCTCCTTATGAGCCAAAGCTGGGTTCTAGCACCAGATTGAAGGCCCAAAAATGCAGGAAATCTAGATGTAAATTAATTAGCCCGTTAGAGACAAATAATAAAAATCATAGTTGCTTTAGGTCAGCCTTTAATAGAAAATGAGATGAGCCTGGCCAAATAAATGCATGAATTGCGGGGCCCTCATTAATGGCTAATTAAAAATACTTAGAATTTAGGGCGTGCCGTCTAGCGAATTTCACGGTCTTCCACAAAGCTAATAATTCGTTAGTCATTTTAGGCGCGCTCTTTAATAAATTTACCGAGTTTAACTAGGGTGCACATTTATGTAACCAAAATCCAAATCTCAACGAAGCCGAAATGTGTCAAAAATCGCAGGTGCATTTATGTGACGTGGTTCGAGACGCGTTTTCACGACGTTGCAATTCTCTTAAAAATAATTAACATAGGTTTGAAGTTAAAAAGCACATAAGATAAAACATGTATAAAAATCAGATTTTTAGCTAATTATAATAATTTAAGCAACCATGCTAGAACCACGGGATCCGGGGGTGCCTAACACCTTCCCTCGGGTCAACAGAATTCCTTATTCAGAATTTTTGGTTCGCAGACTCCAATTGGGAAGTCGACAATTTTCCTCGATATGGATTTAAATTAAACTGGTGACTTGGGACACCAAAAGCCAATCCTATCCCAAGTGGCGACTCAAAAAAAAAAATAATCCCATTTCGAATAATGTCACTTTAAATGTAAAAACTCCCTTATGAATTTATCCTTCGGGGTAGGTGTATAAAAAGGGAGGTGTGACAGTGACATACCGGTTTCCCGGGCAATTATAGTGGCATCTATCATAGCGGGGTACCTGATCAATGTCGGGGATATCATGTCCAGGGTGATCACCAGAGTGGTCAACAAGGGTGAAAGATCTTACCCCTTTCTGAACTTCCTCACCATGTACTTAAAAGATCAGGAGGTTGAGAAAAGGGATTTTGATACCAAGGTAAAGCCTAAGAAGCCCTTCTCATGGTACACCCATCAAGGTTCAGAAAACCCCAAATCCAAGGGCAAAGCTACTACCTCTTCTGGTCAGCATGAAGAGTCAACAGTGGTAGTCACTACTTCTTAGTCCCCCACTGCCATACCACATCCTCCCTCGGGACCATCTACTTCCACACCTACCTCAATGCCCTCCTCGTTAGCATACCCGTTGACTGCTCATAGATTAAACCAAACACTCTCCAGTATCATCAACTGAATGCAGGCAACAACTTCTAAGTTATCTGTACTATCCAGTTCAATGGTAGCCCAGTCAGTTCCCGCACCACCCCATGTGCCAGCTTTAGTGGAGGAGTCTCTCAAGGAGCTTTTAGACAACCAGAAGAAGCTCATGGACAACCAAACGATTATCATGGATGCTCTTACAGTTCAAGGAAAATCAATTAAAGAGCTGAGCAAGCAGACAGAGAAGCTGAAAAAGACTCTAGCCTCAAAGGAGTCAGTAAAGTTGTTGAGAGGAGAAGTGTCTCAGAAGATGAAGTCAGTTGGCGACATACCATTGGAGATTTTATTAGAGGATCCAGTGCCAGCACCTCAGGCATAGCATGTACAGGAGTAGGAGGCTGAGGGAGAGCCCAGGAGGAGGAAACTGATTCCCTAGGTTGATGGCTTGGAGATTAAGCTGGAGGACCCTAAGGGAGGTGCCTCAGCCCATCAACAGGACCCCAAGCCAAGTGATCCAGGGAACCAGCCACAGTACCCCATGCAGACAGAGGATTGATAGGGAGTTTTCTTTACTCTCTAACCCGTTTTGGATCTTATTTTTTCTATTTAGCATTGAGGGCAATGCAAGATCTCATTTGAAGGGGTGGTCCTATTTTGATGATTTGATAGTTGGGTTGTAATGATGATACTACTTTTCTTTATGCTTATTTTGCACTTTTGGTATGTATATAACTTTACCATTTTTTTTACTTTTCATTATTTTTCAATTTCGGTATGTATATAAAGTTACTTTTCCATGTATATATTCATTCCCCTTATGTGTATTCGTCTAAATCCCCTATTGTACATATTCAGTTCACTTTCTGTATTTTACTTCATAACCTCCTTTACAATTTTCCTTAATAGAATAGCTTCTTATTTCCTTTACTAGCTTCTTTTAAAAGTTCGTAGCTTCTTATTTTTACAATTTTTCGTAATCAATAATCCTTTGGTTTTCTAAATGTCACGGTTCTTTCCAAAGGTAGAGCTTGTGTGAACCGGGTGGCTCTTCCCGATCATGGATGGCAGGAAAACCTTCTTAAATGTTTGAGTTTGTTTACTTTTCATTTTTGTGTAAATAGTAGCTAGTGAACAATAGTGCCTCAAGAAAAGCTTCACTTGGGCCTAACACATTTACCTTTGACCTTATGGTTAAAAACAAATTGGTATGTATAAGATGGAGATAGTTGTGACCTCGAGACTCTTGTGTTGACTAAACAATCATCGAGTGGCTTCTCGGAACCATTTGTGTTTCTCAAATCTTAGTTGAGGTTGTTTTGGGCCCTCGACTCTATCGCTTTAGAAATCCTATAGCTTGTGTGGTGAGGTTCTGATTTGCAAGTCCAAGTCTCGTGCCATTAAGTCTAGAACTTGCCCTAAATATTTGTCTAGGCGAAATCCTAAGTGTAGCTCGACTTGATAAGTGATTATAGGCTCTTCTTGGTCCAAATTGAGACTTAAAAACATCCACAGCCCACCAAAAATAATATCACTAGTCAACCCCGTTGAGTCATAGCCCTTATTCTTTCAAAAACCATGATACAAGCCTTTATCCATTCTAAAATGATCCTCTCTTGGCACCTGATCTTTCCTTAGCACAAATTGGCAAAGGTATAAGTTTGGGGGAAGAGACAAGGAATGCAAAAGTGATATAAACCGCAAAAGGAACAAAAGGGAAGTAAAAAGAAAAAGAAAAGAAAGAAAAAGCCAAAAAGTCAAAAAACAAAGCGAACAATGTAGAAGAAATGAAGGGATTGAATAAAAGCAAAAATGAAAGGTTTGGAAAGACTAGAAAGGATAAAAATGATTGACATGAATAAGAAAGAGTGATAGTGTATCTCTCTATCCCCTAAGGAAGAAGTAAATGACTCAAAGAGTTAAGAAAATGTGAGTCAAAATGAAGAAAATGAAGTGCTTAAGGATAGATTAAACCTTCATAGACCAATATATTCCACCTTGAACCAAAAGCCTTTATCACATTCTCGCAAAAGCCCTATATGATCTTGAGTTGAGTAAGCTTACATTGGTGGTGACTCACATAAGGGGCAAGTTTATGGTACTTAGAGCCAGACTTGTGACCTTCCTTTGAGAGTGATAAGTGTGTTTTCCACAATCCTCATTTTGAGTAATACAGTCTAAAAGTGAGGTTTGCATATAGAGAGTCGAGGAGTATGATTTTGGGTTCCACAATGACCAATGTAGTAGAAAGAGTTTCCTTGGTGAGTTGAGTCAACTCTTGATGATTTTGTATCGCACTAAAGCCATGGTGCCGAAAAGGTTGTGTATTATTAATAATGCATTTGATTTGAGGGTGATTGTTAGTCCTAATTGATTCTTGAAAGGTTAATTTAGGATAGCTGAAATTTTCCTTTCTTTTATCTTGAGGAGGAGGGAATTACTTTGTTTGCTTGAGAACAAGCAAAAGCTTAAGTTTGGGGGAGTTGCTAACGAGGGATTCTAGCCTATTTTATGCTCCTTTTTGCTTAGGTTTAGGATTAAAAGTGTGTATAAGTATTTCCAAAAATTAACTTATTGTGCTTGATTGCAGTGTTTGGTCAAAAAGAGACAAGAAAGTCAAAACCAGTTCATAAAGGAGTGAAACCTGCACAAGTTCAAAGCTGAGTCAAAAGGGCGCTGACAACAAAGAAATAGACGCGGACGCGGAGGGTCCACCGCTGAGGCAGTCTTAACTGCCCTCTCAGCGGTGGCAAGGTTCAGAGAGTCATATTTTAGGCTTAACAGTCACAGCTGCCCGTAGTGAATTGCACGATAGCGGTATCATCTAACGCGATCGCGGTCCAATTGTCACTCTAAGTGGAATGAAGAATCAGAGAACATTAGTTGGGAGCTTAAATTGAAAGGCGCGGTCAGCGATCATATTTCGCGGCCGCGGTTAAAGGATCGCTGAGGTGGGTGTTTTTCCGCTCCCAGCGGACTCAAGTTTAGAACTAGCTCAGAAGAGAAGAACCGCGGCCCGCGCTTGCTTTTAAGCGGCTGAGGTAGTCATTGCGCTGGGGCGACCTATTTTCCACTATCAACGGAATCTCCGTAGGGGCAATTTTGTCCAAAAAATTTTATTGTGTATAAATAGTTCTTTTTCAGATTTTTAGGTCACATGCTATTAGAGGAATACGTGAATAACAGCTTTTTGCTCATTTGAGTAATTTAAGAGCTTGGTTAACCATTAATCTTACATTATTCTCTTGTAATTACTTTTTATGGGTTATATTTCATCTAAATGTTTGATTTCTTCTTTGATTATGAGTAGCTAAACCCATTAGCTAGGGTTGTGGCTCAACCCTAGTGAGAAAATTTAATGGGTCTTCAATTTTAGGGTTTAAAATGTTTGTGGGTGAATGATATTTGTCTTGATTTATGCTTTAAATATTGAATTGGTGGTTGCAAACATTGTGCATTTTTTACTTGGTCTCTTCTTGATAAAGAGAGACTAAGTCTAGGAAACTCAGGCTAACAAGGAATTGTGGTGCATTGAAGAGATTGATAGCCCAAATTAAAGGGTTAAACCTAGAGATAGTAATATCTGACTTGAGCCAATTTTGCTTGCATTGTTGGAACACCTAATTGGGCTTTAGAAAGCCAATTAAGGAAAAGTCACTCAAACTATCGAGAGGTGTATAGTGAGTAGTTATGTGCAATGGCTATATCAGGATCCTAATTATAACAAGTTTGCCCTAAGTTTTAGACCTCGTTAGATACCCATCTAGGTATAAGTCACTTCCCGAGTGCCTTTTTACCAATTAAGAAAATCCTTACAAAAATATCATACCTAGCTTATTTTCCTACTTCATTAGTATTAAAGTATAATAGCAACCAAACAAAGAATGATTGGAAGTGCAATTAAGAACACCGCATATAGCTAGATTAGATAGAAATCCAACTCCAAACCTATATTATCTCTCTGTGGAAATTGGTCCCGACCCCTCAGGTAAAAGCTGCATCAATTACTCTTTTCATTCTATAGTGGTACATGGTTGGAACCGATCACGGACCCGATACCGGTGGCAAAATTTCAAAATTACGAGGTCGAGCCCTTTATTTGACCCCATGGAAAATGGGCCTAAGGTGACGGGATACGTATAGACATAGACACCAACAACATGTGAGATAACATGTAAAATATGCACAGAAACAGAGATATAACATGGGGATATAATATCATGACTAAAAAAAATAAGACTACAATTAAGGAAAACAGATCCACACATCAACAATAGCCTTATCATGTTTTAAACAGATAAGTACATAGCCTAGACATATTTCTAGAATGAATAATAGTCCATGTGGTTATATAGGTGGATTAAACATGATATTAAAGAATCATGATAGCAAAATATTGCATATAAACCTTCCTTGGTGAAGGTAACCCGCTCTATCATATCCGGAGCGAGGATGTTAAGGTTTTTGTCTTTGTTTCTCTTCTGGCCTCCACCAAAGAGAAGATCAGAGTTTTTGAAAAATATAGTAGAAGAAGCCATGGTAGTAAAAAGCAGTAAAACTTTTAGAAAAAGTTAGAGAAGATGAAAGATTTTTAAGCATGAGGAGATTTAGTGTAAAGAAGAAGGTAAACTTATGGAAATTTTGGAAGTCAAAGAGGTAAATAATGAGTAGTAGTAAAGATATAGGCGACAAAAGACGTGGTCATGATTACCTCGAGAACCGGCAAAATTCGGGTATTAAATGCGAGAAGACGTGTGTCCGTTCAAGTGACAGAAACTATTTAGGAGATTTTCCGCTAAGAAAGGGATCATCACCAACTTTTCGATGACACAAAGATATGTCATCGGAAAGCAGGAGGACCCTATACATAAATGATCGAATGATAGCATGACACGTGGAACCAAAGCAGGTAAAAAGCGAATCAAGTAACAACCAGTACCGGGAATAACAACTGCAATTGACATCAGGTAAACCCCGAAGGGAGCATGGTCAACAGGAGCAGATCGTATATTTGCCATCGGAATGCATTCAATGAAAAATATCCTCTAACATTAAATGGGCAGTCGTTGTAGAGAATATTTGCATTCATGGCCTGTCGTTACATATTCATCAATGACTCCTTTATTATCATTTAAGTGGGGCTTGATCCTAGGATCTAGTTCCCTGGATATAGCTATAAATATCAGACTCAGAAGCCAATGTAAGGCACAAAATTCTTGGCAAAACGTATGTTGTATTTTATTTTCGCTCTCAATTAAACAACTTTATTTGCTCTTTTATATTGCTCTCATTTCCGTCCTCGAAGACATTGCGCTCGGAATCAGGCTTGTCATCTTCCAATTTCAATCGCCAAATCTTATTTTTAATATTTTTCATTATCATTTTTGGATCAAATTAGTTCGTTATATTATTTTAGTTTGCCCTCAAAAATAATTTTTTTTTAAAATTTCTACAATCCAACATACAATTTAATGCACAAATTTATTCCAACTGAACTCAAATTTAAAATATAAGTTCTAAAATCATAAAGAACAAACATCAATCATCAATGGTAAACATAACAATAAATGTAGCACACCCATTCATCTCAAACTTTGCTCAAAAATCTTCAGTGACGATTTTCTTTGGTTTTTCTCGCCAAATGCCTAGCTCCTTCATAATGAGCTGCACATCGGTGGCACTGCATAAATTTTTTTGCTAAACCATTTGATGTAAACTCAGTTGTCATATATAAAATCCAAGAACCACTTGCAATAATTGTAATTTTAATGCTAAAAAATCTTAACTGGGTATAGATGCAAAGTTTCCTTTTTAAAAAAAAAAGTTGATTGGGCCTTAAATGACGCTGTACAAAACAAGCTGCCCAGCAAAAATTCTTCAGACCATTGGGTCATAGGACAATCTTCTGTCCCATTTTTTTCAGCTAATTTTATCAATTTGGGCCTATCTTTTGGACTAGTTCACAAGGGAAAGCTCAAGCCACTTTTCGAGGTCCTTGAGTTTGGGTCGAATTATGACCCAAAAATATCTAAATCTTCACCGAACTGGCTATACTTTCATTTTCTGAAAATTAGAAAAGAGTTGGTAGTACTATATGTTTTTACCATTTTTATATTTGATAAATGTTACTCCCACTAAATCCAATGTAGTCAAACCCTCAAAAATTTTAAATTGATGATCAAAGTTCAGGTTTTCTTTTATTTATTCTATTCTGTTAGAATAAAGAAATACAATGGTGGCTTGCATCTTAATTTATTTCCAGGAACTACAGAACCGCTTGGACCTTTCTTCTCCTCAATAGTAGTACTATTTTAAAATTATTATAGAATTGGGCTCGACTTTATATGAATTCTGTCATATTCAAGACTCTTCTTTGCTTGCGATTTTTTTCTTTTTCCATTTAAATAAATAAAAAAACCAGATTTATGGGTAACGTAAACGGATCCTTATTGATTGAATAAATTGGCAGGACCTGCTTGCTTTGCGTAATCTTCACATAGCTTCTTATGCCTTTATTATGAGAAAAATCTGAGCACCTAAAATAGTTTCATTGACTTCTCGTCTTTTCAATTTTCAGTTTCTTAATACTCCTATTAGTTTTCCGATTGAGTTTTAGCTAGCATATGAATACAAATTTGGTTGAAATGTTTTTTAAAAAAAAAAAAATTGAGCTGAAAAAAATAATTTTTTAAAGTTGAAGTTGTGTTTTGACATTCATTTTACTTTAAAAAAAAAGTTAAATTTTTTTTTGTGGAAGAAAGATTTCCACCCAACAACTGGCTGTTATTGTCAATGTTGAGTAAGCTGATGAGAGGTGCATCTCATTTAAATAGAACTATCATTTTATGCCTTGAAACCATAAGGCTATTTTGTACAGTGTACCTATACAATATATAAAAGACGTAGAGCTATTTCTGCTCCATTAAAAAAGAAGTTTTTTTCTTTTTGGTCTTATATATTTAGCAGTATACACACAATTGAAGAGAAACTAAATTCAGGTAACTGTTTTGAGTTGCTTTAGGGATACCTAAGGGCTTACTTATTAATGCCCCAAGTTGAACCAAAAGACTTTTTGTCTCTTGGACTACTTATAAGGTCCTTTTATATATGCCTCTCCAGGGCTTTTGAGTCAACAGCTTTTTGCCTCAAAAATTGAGGGTCTTTCTGTTGCCAAATTTAACTTCTTTATAGCTTTGCATTCACGTTGGCCCGCTCAATAAATATAGGAATTTTTACCTCCTATAGTAAATGTTAACACCTTATTTATTTTAAATAAATATTATTTTAAAAAAATTATATTTTATGCATACCTTTTAATGTTTATAGCAAAATATATAATTTTGGTTACCTCCTACCCCTAAGCCACTAAATACACTATTTTTTTTTTCTCTACTTTGATACATCTTATTCTCTTTCCCCATCCCATTAAAATTTCGGCTCTCCTCCTCCTTCTAACGCACAGCAACAACAAACCCTAACCCACACAAAACAAGCGCAAACCATCATTCTTTTTCGCTAAGTATTTAGTTAGCTCCATATATAGTTTTTATGCTTACCCCAAAAAGCTTTAGTTTAAGGAAGGATGCACGATCTGTCAAGATCAAGAAGAATATGGATATGGCTAAATTCAAAGGTTCGCTGCTCCAAGTACCTCTACACACTCTGTGTGTCCGACTTTAAGAAGGCCGACAAGTTGAAGAAGTCACTTCCTTCAGGTTTGAGCATGCAAGATCTTTGAAGATGGAAGGACTATTTGGCTACAAGGCGGAAATTAAGGTTTGTTGTTGAGCAAAGATGATGGAGTTTGGGGCTGAGCTAAACTTGATTTTCTGTTAATATATTTCAATGTAATTTCAACGTATCACGCTGTATTTTTATGTTTTTCATTGTAATTCAATATATCTCGTTGTATTTCGTGTATTTCATTGTATTCACTGTCTTTTTTTCATTGTATTTCAATGTATCCCATTGTATTCTATGTATTCATATGTTTTTTCAATTAATATAATTTATGTATTCAGATGTATAATATAATTTCTCTGAAGATTGCTATATTTTTTGGATTTTTTTCCAGTTGAGAATCTTTTTTATAACCGGAAAGATAAATTTTGTGTGTTATAATTGAGTTTGTTGAGTTATATTAGTAGTCTATTATGTTAATTGATACATTTTATGTTTAAAAATAGTGTAATCTCATATTTCACGCCATGAATACAATTGAATACAGTCGAATATAGTAATTTGTCCAGCTGTAATCTCATGTTTCACGCCATGAATACAGTCGAATACACTTGAATATAATAACTGATTAGCTGGACTTCCCTGATTCACGCCTATTTTTGTTACTGTATTCATGAATACAATAGCTTAAATATATCATATAACTATAGAAAATGTATCTATAATCCGTAATATATCAAATGGTATCTATAGATGGCTAATTACTACTAAAAGATAGTGCTTTATGAAAATTCTCCATAAATATATGCAAGCTTTATATGTAGAGGCGGATCCAAAATTTAAACCCTATGAGTTCAACTTTTAAAAATTTAGCATCGAACCCATTATTTATTTATATCTATTTATATCTATACTATATTAAAAGCATGAAGCCCTTAATGAAATGTTGTTCGCCTTTTTTATCCTTTAAAAAATAGAGTTCACGCTAGATAAAATAATCATTAATTCTTTTCCTAATATTTAGGACCTAGAAATTCATTAATATTTGGTTATTATATCACCTAAAGTTTAGGACTTTTAAATCAATTAAAATTTTACCTTAAATAAATATTTTAAAAAGTAAATTTGGAACATTAATACAAAATTTATAGATGCTCGTCTGAAGTAGGTTATGCATGGAAAATGACAAATGACATCCTAATGGTACTCAAATTGTATTCATGGTCATCAAAATAATTTTTTAACATCATTAAGCAATTTCTTTTGAAGAATTTACTTCATTTAGTATTTGGAATAAATTACATTAATTTATTCTAATTATGTGGTAAATAGTGTGAGATTAAATTGAAAACTACTAAATATATAGGAAAATAATGTTTGGGTTTTTTTTATTTTGTCTTCTTCAATCAATCTAGACTATTGTAAAAGCTCGAAACTTCAACGCGAAATTGATCGAAATTTTTTATCATTTTAAAATAAATTTTATATTTAACAAAATTATTGTTTAATTAATATTTTTTTAATAATTAGGACGTTGAAATTAACTAAAGTTTTGACTATTAAATTTTTTACTTATTTGAACTATATAGGAGCTCCTAATATTTAGAAATGTTATTTAGGTAAGATTACTTATATAAGTCAAGTGAGTTCATTTTTCACAAGAATTCATAATTTTAGGAATTGCTATTTTACCCTGAACAATAATATTACAGGTGATATTAGAAGTGTTCCACTTTAAGATACCAAGAGACGAAAATTTAAAGCAAATTGTATAAAAATCATACTCAGGAGCTCACGATTATTTTCATAGTACTTAAATTTTAAGGATATAAGGTTGATAATGTTAGAAATGTTAGTTATTTCAAGCTATTCTTTTTAAAGAGAATATTAATAAAATACTTATCAAAAGTGTTGTCATAGAGTTTCGTAGTTTCTCATAGTGTTGATACGGGGATTGGATCCCCTCCAGTACTATTTTGTCCAGTAATCTCCAATGGGATGCTTGATATGTGCCATGTGGACAAAATATAATGAATGGTTTGGATTGTTCTATCATTCATAGCCCCTTAATATTCTTTATTAATGCAATATATATATATATATATATATATATATATATATATATATATATATATACACTCTAACAAATTAAAGGAATAGTATAATATCACTACTGCTTATATAAAGAGACGAAAGGCAAACTTAAATTAGCTTTAAATGACTTGAGTTCTAATTTTATTTTTATTACTTTTATAACGCATTATCAAGTATTTCTTAATTGTAGTTTAGTTGTATAAAAAATAAATACTTTTTAACATAACATGTGATTTTTGACGTACTAATTGATATAGTTTTATTCTATAAACTTTAGTGCTTTTTGAATTTATTATGTAAGTAATGAAATTCATTATTTGATTAAATCTTCAACCGAAAGAAATTTTTTTAGTTGATTTTGACATTGGTAACCGAAAAATGAATTATTGGAAATCGCCAAATAAAAAAAGAATTACGAAAAAATGGAACAGAATACAAGTTTATTACAATTATAAACAACTTTATACTACAATGACACACACTCAATATTTTTGTAATGAGAAAAAATAACTTCAATAATTTGAAATTAAATGTAATAGTGTTGCCTAAAAACATATTCTGAATAATAGAACAATCCAAACCATTGATTATTTCTTATCCATGTGGCACATATCAAACACCCCATTGAAGATTAATGGAGCAAATAGTACTGGAGGAGATCCAATCCCGTTGATACGTGGCTACTGATGTTACCCATCACTATTAAGCTAAAGGAAGTAACAATGTTTATTAGCATGTATAATCCCTTTATCATCATATGATCGAATCTATATAGAAAAGATGGCGTGAGAACCTAAATCTATCTCTAAAGAAAGTCCAAATATTAATATTCATCTTTTTTTCTTCTTCAGCGGTTTGGATTTTTTTGTAATTTTTATTTAATAATTCAACCACTTTTGTGAATTATATATATAATTTTTATAAAATTTACATTCATTGATATGAGATATACGTGCGTACTCTAAAATTAGTATTTTAAAAGTTATGGGTTCACATCTACTATTTTCAATTTTAATGAATTTTTACACCTAAATTTTTACTCCACGTTAAAAGCTATGGGTTCAATTGAACACGTCGAGTATACGCTACATCCACCCCTGTTTATATATAGGAAACATGGTATATCATAAACTATTATTTATACATGATGTTCACATCAAATTAATAATACAACTTGTGTGTCTTTTATATATACTCTTATATATTTATCACTTAGCCATTTGCTATGATGCATGCTTATTCTCTCTTTAATTCATAATAAGTGACCAATTTGCTTTTTCATTTTGGTTCAAAATAAGTATCCAGTTATGTAATTAAGAAAAAATTTAATTTGTTTTTACAACATAAACCCCTATGTACATATCCCTAAAAAATTTCTAACTCCTCACATTAAATGTTTAATTAGGGATAGTTTGGTCATAGTAGGTATTTTTGTATAGAATTTAATATTTTCTTAATGTGCGTGCTAAAAGTAAATTGGTCATTTATCGGGAATCGGAGGGAGCAGTTGTTAAGATAATGTTTACATATTTCTCGCATATTCCATGTGAAGTGGCTGGGTTTCGTAAATCGTACAGTCAGTTTGATGGCAGCAGCTCAAATTTCCCTCTCAATATTTGTATTGAATGAAATCTGAGCAAATAACATGGTCAACAAGGCCTGCCTCTCCTTGTATTGCGTATCAATAGATATTCATGCATTAAATATCCAACCAATCCAACTGTTTAATTAAAATGACAGTTAAGCTACATCTAAGAAGATAATGCAATGTTGTAAAGTAGTACTGCTTAATTACAGGCATTGTTTGTCGGACTAGAGTAGTAGTACTTACTTCCTCCGGGTTTTTTCAGTTATTATCGTTATTAAAATAATCGGTCTAAAATACTTGTTATTAAAAATTAACTATTTATTCACCTTTATCCTTACACTAATAAATATGAAAATATATGACAGTGAAGGCAAGAATAATAATAAATTGAGATTAAAGAATAAATTATACTTTTAATTAATCTTTTATTAAGAATGTGTAAAAATCAAATATGACACATAAAAAACGGGAAGAAATAGTAAGTAGTATATAAATATGAAGCATCGCTTGACTAAAGCAAGAGAGTAAAAATGAAACATAGAAGCTTCCTACGACGAGCAAAAACCACAGCTCACATGTTTGACCAAAAACGGTGAAAAAGAAAAAGAACTTTCTGTATATTTGTAACTAGTTTCTTAAATGTAATTGTCAGTCATACCTTTAGAAAAACGACCGTAGATATATGGATTGATATCTTGAGAAAGATGCGTCTGTTAGCGTTACTGTGTTAAAAATAAACTGCTAGAAAATAAAGAAAGGTAGAAGAATGAGAAATTTCCGAGTCCACAATTTTCTTGTGTGTCCTTAAGGAATTTTAACCCCCTCACACGTTGCCAAGGTAATGGATTAAATCCCAGGATAAAAAGGAATAAACCTTCCTGCAACAGTGGCAATACAAACTGCAGGATTCCAACGAACTCAAAAACGGAGCAAAATCACACTTACGAATTTGAGAGAGATATTGCGAAGTAGGATGCAATATGCAGAAAGATAGGAGTTCTGGAGTGTATTTCGTGTATAAAAGATGCAGCCTTGCCTCACAATTTATAGGCAAATATCAGAAGCGGTATCTTGAAAAGGTGCCTTTTCAGAAAATACGCGGCCTGCTGTTTTGAATCTCACTGCCGCGGTTCTACCGCGATCGCGGCAGAAACGCGGCCAGCGAGGTTCTCTGAAATTTCAGCAGAGTTCTGGCGTACTTTCAGCAGTGATTTGGTATTTAATTAATTATTGAATAATTAAATAAATTTTGTCCAAAAATAATCTTATCGATCGATCATTTGACAAATCCAAATCCAAATCCAAAGCCGAAGCCGAGCGAGCGAAGACGACGGCGTGAGGGTTCATTCTCTTCAACTCCATTTAAGAGCTTTAAGAAGTGATTCTATATATAAGCACACAAATGTGGTTGTCCCTCACCAGTGAGGGACAAAGTGCAAGACAAAATTCACTTCTTCAAATTTTTATTTTCCCTCCATTTTATTTCCCTCCATTTCCAATTCATACTTCTTCTACTTTAAAGCCAAATGGCTTAAAGTCTCCAACAGCGTCCACACATGTTTACCCTTAAAATTGGATAACAAATTAAACTTATAAGTAGTTTTAAGGATATGTAATTTCACTTGGCGCAAACTGAGAAATATGAGAATAAAGGTCAAAAATTAACTGTAAAATAAAGCAAACCAATATAATGAGCGATTATGGCCCTCGAGCTAGAACGCCCTCGAACCAACTGAGTATGAATAATGGAAAGTATGAACTGAACAACAGAGCTTAAGAGAGAAAATGTAATGTATTGCTTTGTTATATTTGAATATGATGATCACAAAGTGATTAGAACCCACTTTATATAGTAGAGGAATTCTACTTATAGTACAATTCTAAATACGGAAGGAAATCCCATGATTGGCTAAATAACTGGTCCTGACTCGATACGTGCCGAGACTTCTGCCTGACTCGATACATGTCGAGATTTCCGCCACGATCCTTGCCCGATCACTGATATCTCGGTTTTCCATTATTCGACTTAGTAGGCTTCTTTCGATCTCACTCGATCTCTTTCTCGCTTCGGTATCGATTACGGCTAGTCTCGATCTTGATCGGTCATTGATTCACGAGCTTAGAAATCCATTTCTGTATCATGGTTCGATATAATGTGAGACCGAGCCTTGGTCTACCACCCCAGTTTCGGTTAGCCATACAAAATTAGGGAAGCCCGATTTTGACTGTTTACAAATAGTCTCCTCATTTTTTGGAGTGTAATGACAAGAAACAAATTGAGTCTTCGAACCTTCCCTCAGTTTACCATGACATAAGCATTATGATGCAAGCGACATAGGTGACCGAAATGTCTCATCGGTTCAGTTTCACAGGCATTTAAGGCGCGGCAATTGCTGGTAGGCCACTACTAGTATTGAATCATTGTTGCGAAACCAATAAATAGCCACCTTCTTCATTCTTTCAATTTTCGATTTCCTAATCTTCGCAGTTCTTTGCTTTCTCCAGATCTTCGCAAGATATTCAAGGTTCCTCCCCCATTTTGTTCTTCCCCATTTAGAAGAATGGCTAAGACATTAAAAATTGCCCCACATAAGGAAACCACTTCCTCATCAAGGCCCGCCAGCGCCGGAGCCTCCCCTAGAGGACTTCGTTCCGACAAGTGCCCCATTGCTATCGATTTTAAGGTGGAGAATACACCCTCGACGCCGGGTCGATGCATACCAATGTCGAGGTACATATGTACTATTACCGGTGATCTCCTCAAGAAGGTGAAAGAGCAGTCTAACTAGGTAGGCAAAGATGTGGTAGTTCCTACCCCTGAGGAATCTATCACCACTCATATGGAGGAGTATCTAAGCGTCTATACTTACCCCTTCACAATAGGTCCCTCAGACCCCATCATCATCGCCTTCTGCAAGAGGTACGATGTCACTCTTGGCCAAATTCATCCATCATTCTGAAGGATTGTGATCCTCCTCCGATTATTTATAAACAAGATCGAGGGGCATCCTTTTACCCTCGATCACCTTATGCGTATCCACAGCCCCTGACTTTATTGAAGAGGCTTGATCAAGCTTTACCGTCGAGCCACCAAATCCCCGTTCTTGAGCATAGACGAGACCGAGGTTAGATGGGTCGATTTGTCCGAATAAAAACTTTGGACCTGATCCCTACCGAGGAAATGTTGTTTCCTGAAAAATGGAATATGAATAATAAGTATTGATTTGTCTTGAATATATAACTCTGTCGTTTTACTTCTCATCTTCTTTTCTTATCTAAGTTTATTGTGTTGTAGTTGTGGCTCTCGTGCCAGAAGTGATCCCCGACCTGAGGCAATGGGTCCAGGGCTTAGTGTCGCAAAAGTCTTACTCCGAGCGTGCTTGGATGGAGTTATCAAAGGGTCAATGGGAGGCCCTTAACCATGGTAATCTTCTTTCCTTAGAACGGTTTCCATTCGGGCTTCATTATCGGACTAACTCATCTTTTTCTTTTTGTAGGCCTCGGGAAGGATGTAGTAATGAGGGCCCCCTCTACTGAAGAAGAGGCACTTCTTTCATCATCTTCCTCGAAGCAGGGCAAAAAGAATAAAAGAAAATAGGCTACGAGCTCTCCAGTCCCGAAAAAGAAAAGACAGCTAGGAGGCCTCGTAAGCCTAAGGGGAACATCATCTGTGTAACTTTGGAGTATCTCCAACAGTTAAGGGATGAGACCAAAGATGAAGAAGAAGAAGAAGAAGAAAATTCTAGGCCGGTGACTCGTGTGCGAGCTGGCACAGAGATTTAAGGAACCGCTTGGCCGGCGGGATCCAAAACTGCTTTGCCCCGACCCAATAAGTCCTAGCCAGAAAAAGTCGAAGATACCTCACCTCGAGGTGAGAAGGCTATCGAGAAGGCGGTTGAAGCTAGGGAAAAAATTGGGCTCGAGGTTCCCCAGAACGGAGGTGATGCTTCGAAAGACCCACTTTGGGCAATAGAGATCAGGGACTCCCCTTCGTTCCCTCCAGTCACTGATTTGATGATACGTGATGCTCAGGCTGCGGAGACTTGTCAAGGGAAAGGAGCCCACGGAGAGGAAGATTTTTTCTAAGGTTATTTTGTTGAGTTAGAATATGTCACCGGTCTAGGTGACTTGGATGTACCGAGGAAGAGCTCGAGTGAGGCTTACTCGAGCTTTAAACTGACCAATCAATTCCTGGACCCCAGTGTCGATCCTGGGCGTAAGCGGCTATTTATTATCCCGGTCCCGGAGGATGCTCAAGTTTTCTCTTCCTCCGTAGGGGTGGCTAGCTATCTCTGATGCTTTGACACTGAAGAGGACCAAGGAAAGATGGATGAAGTGGAAGTTGTTTGTTTGTTCAACGAGGCCCAGCATGCTCTAAATCGGGTTAGTTTGAGGGGCATTCCATTATCTTTTTATAACTCCGAATTGTAGATAGTGCTAATGTTTTCTTCCTTTGTTGTAGGCTTCGATATTGCATCACGAGGCCTTTCTTTGGATCCGAGAAGAGCGCAAGGTTGAGGTTCAAGGCCTCAGCGAGAAATACGATACCTATTAGCTTCTGAGTGAGAAGCTTCAGGTAGACTTGGTGACGGTTCGAGATGAGCATGTTGAGATAGCCGAGTGTGTATTTTGAGTCCTTCATGATAGTGAGGATGAGTTGAAGATAACAACTAACGATCTGATTCTGCAGGTTTGACAGAGAGCTCAAACAGATCAAGGACCTTCAAAGGCAAATAGATAAAGTATGAGCCGAGGTTGAAGAGTTCAAGGAGTGTATGGACATTTTGGTTGCACATAAGGAAGTCGTTCAGGAAAATTTGGATTCGGCCGAGTCTCAGCTTTGGTCTGCAAGAGAGAATGCCTTGGTTAAGGCAAAGAAGGTAGAGGAGCTTGAATCCCATTTAGCCAACTTGGCCAAAGAGCTCGAGGTAGCCAAATCTGATGTGGCCGCGGCCAATATCAAGGCTCAGGATTATGCGACCCAATACAAGGCTGATGTTGAAGCCACCTTACCACAAGCCAAGTGCATAGTGGATCATGCGAAGTGGCAGGATCGAAGGGAGGCCCTTGAGGGGGCCCTGACCAAAGCTTCGATATATTTGCTGAAATCGAGGTTGACAGGGCAGAGGAAACAAATGCTCGAAGCTGGATTTTCCTAAGGAGGACTCCGAGAGTTTAAGTGGATCTGGTGAAGAAGACTCCGAGGGCGAAGATGATTCCTTCGACAAGGACCATGCTGCTAAGGTTTAGTGATTTTTGTTTTTCCGTCGAGGCCGTCCGACCTTTGTAAAAAATTCTTAATCAGGCCATATGGCCCTTGTAAAAGGATTTTGATGAACATATGAACTTGTCTCTTCCATGGCTTATGAATTTGTTGTTTTTTTTTGTTATTTCTTGTAGGGGTCAATTTCCTTACCATAAGATCATGAAGTTGTGTTCGAGAGTCCGAGGTTTGGGAAAGGCAAGGGTCGATAATAGGCCTTACCTTCAACATTTTCTAAGCGATAGACCCCGAAAGATAACTCAAACTTGAGTTTATGTAGCCCTTAAGCTTAATAATCGAGTGAGGACATGATCGAACTTGGAATCAGGTAACCCTTAGGCTTTCTAGTCGAGTGAGACGGATATTTCGAACTCGAAGCAAAAGTAGCCCTTAGGCCTTTGTAAATTTTGTATTCGGCCGATCATATATATATATATATATAGAGACACACACACACACATATATATAAGGCTTTTCTACCCTTTTCAGCTTTCGAAGTTTTCCCTTTATTTATCATTCATGTTCACAAAGGTTGTAATGCCTTAGCATGAAATAAGGAACTATTCGAGAGTTCAAACAATTTTAAGAGCCATTAGAGTTTTTTTAGGCTTGATATTATTGAAGCATTTTATGATTTTGCCGTGGGTAGCCCTTTTAACCGATTTATGAAAGAATTCAAAGTCGTGTTTTGTTATAGAATTCGGGCGTCTTCAAATCGTGTTAATTTCATCGTAACCTCTTTAGTCCAGGATTTTCCCTTTGGGCTTATTTTCCCATTTTACTTCGAGTTTGCCTGAAGTGTCAGTCCCCAAGTGGGGTGGACGTGGCCTATAAACATCGAGAGTTTCCTAAAAGATCTTATGATCTCGAAGTTTTAATGATTCGATCTTGTTTATTTTTTGAACGGCAGTCCCCGAGCATGGGGGTAATTATCCATAACTCTGGTTAGGATCGGCCCTTGAGCCTGTTTACATAATAGATCGAGAGTATGAAATTGTAAAGTAGAAAAAAATTTCTAAGTCATGAGATATTGTTAAGGAAATATACTCCTCTTTATAATTGATTATACATGTGTACTTCTGTGAAAGGGCTCGAGAAAACTATGCGGGCACGATTAGTTTGACCGTTTGGCCATTACAAGTTTTTGCCCTGATGCCATGAAGTAATTTCCTCGCAACAAAGTTGACATTCGAGTGTAATTCTCCCCAGTATTCGAGGTTGATTGTAAAGAAGTCTCAGATACTGTTGACTTGTTCTAAGTTAGCACGATCAATGGTTGCCTCATCAAAAACCTCGCCTGAAAACCCATTTGGTACAAACCCGGTCTAAGGGAAAAAGAATGCAACACGTGCTTTCAGACCTAAAGACTTCGTGCCGAGGAGTCCATTATTGTTCCTGATCAAATACCTGTAGGAGTTAGTTTAAAATATAAATGAAAATGGAAGGGGTCGTACCTTAGCAGTAGTACAGTTTTAGGTGCGATATGTTCCAGCTGCTCAGTAGTTGTTCATTGTTCATTCTACTGAGCTTGTAGGATCCTTTTTCAATGATTTTGAGAACCTGGTATGGTCATTCCCAGTTCGGACCTGGTTTCCCTTCATTTGGATTTCAGGTGTTGAGGAGGACCTTTCTTAGCACCAATTCCCCAATGTTAAAATGTTGAAGATTGGCTCTTCGATCGTAGTACCTTCGATCCGCTATTTTTGAGCAGCCAATCAGACGAGGGCGGCTTCTCGTCTTTCATCCAACAATTCTAGGCTCGTATTCATGGCCTCGTTATTTGACTCTTATGTTGCATATCAAAATATGATGATGGGTTCTCTGACTTCGATCGGGATTATAGCTTCAGTGCCGTAAACTAATGAGAACAATGTTGCTCCGGCACTGGATTTCTATATTGTGCAGTATGCCCATAGAACCTCGGGCAGTATCTCTCTCCACTTCCCTTTGACATCGGTCAATCTCTTCTTAAGGTTCTGAATAATGGTTTTTTTGGTCAATTCGGCTTGTCCCTACCTGCTGGGATGATAAGATGTTGATATGATCATTTTTGACCTTATGATCCTCGAGAAATATAGTTACTTCGTTGCCGATGAATTTCTTACCATTATCATATACGATCTCGAAAGGCATCTCGAATCGACATATGATGTGATCCCAAAATGAAGTCTATGACTTCTTTTTCTCTGACTTTCTCGAAAGCTTGTGCTTCAACCCACTTAGAAAAGTAATCAGTCATAAATAAAATAAATTGAGCTTTACCTAGGGCCGATATAAGAGGGGCGACGATGTCTATTCCCCATTTCATTAACGGCCATAAGGATAAGACTGAATGGAGCTGCTCTCCGGGCTGGTGAATTATTGGTGCATAACTTTGGAATTGGCCACAGTTTCAAACAAACTCCTTTGCGTCCTTCTCCGTGTCAGTCCAGTAGTAACTTGCTCTGATTACATTGTGGACCAACAATTCGGCACTGGAATAATTTCCATAAGTGCCTTCGTGAACTTTTCGTATGATGTAATCGGTATCTCCCGGTACCAAACATATTTCCAATGGTCATCGCACATCCTTCTAAAAAGTGTTCCATCTTTGGACAGTGACTTATGCTACCTTTGTGCGCAGAGCTCTTGACTTTTTTAGGTCTGATAGGAGCTTCCCATCTTTAAGTACTCTATGTACTTATTTCTCCAATCCTTGGTCAAACTCGTGGAGTCTATTTCGGCATGGCCTTCTTTGATCACCGACCTCATGAGTTGTACGACAGTCTCCGAATTGAGTTTGTCGTTTTCGACCGATGAACCTAGATTGGCAAGAGCGTTGGCCTCACTATTATGTTCTCGAGGTACATGCTAAAAGGTCTATTCCTGAAGTCGATGTAGAGTCATCTGTAGTTTATCCAAGTACATATGCATTCGTTCTTCTCGTACTTCAAAAGTCATGTTAAATTGGTTTACCACAATGAGGGAATTACACTTTGCCTCTATGACTTCCGCTCCCCGACTTTTAGCTAGTTCGAGACCTGCAATCATGGCCTCATATTCGACTTCATTGTTAGTCAATTTTGTAAATCTGATAGACACTCAAACTGATTACCCGTGGATGATTTTAACACGATGCCCAGTCCGGACCCCTTCACACTCGAAGCACCATCCGTAAAGAGGGTCCAGACTCCCCAAGAAGTACCCGATTTCATCAGCAATTCTTTTTAAACCTCGAGTACGAGGGATAATGCAAAGTCATCCATGAAGTCCTCCAAGATTTGAGACTTGATGGAGGTTTGGGGTAGATACTCAATATCGTACCCACTTATTTCGACGACCCATAAGGCCAATCGACCCGAAAGTTTGGGTTTGTGAAAAATATTTTGAAGAGGATAACTTCTCACAACACATATTTGATGACATTAGAAGTATGGTTTTAGTTTACTAGAGGTGCTTATTAAAGAAAGCATTAAATTTTCTAAGTGCGAATATCTAGTTTCGGCCTCACCTAAGGTCCGACTAACATAATAAACAGGAAATTGCATACCTTGTTCTTCTTGGGCCAGGACTCCACTTACCGCTATCTCCGAGACTGCCAAGTACAAGTAAAGTTGTTTGTCCACTTTAGGGGTATGAAGTAGTGATGGGATCGATAGATAGTGCTTTAGTTCCTCCAAGTCCTGCTAGCATTCCGATTTCCATGCAAAATTTCTCTTCTTCTTAAGTAGTGAGAAAAATTGGTGACTGCTATCTGAGGACCTCGAACTGAATCATTCTAGGGCAGCTATGCACCCCGTTAGCCTCTGCATGACCTTTAAATTATCTACAACCGTGATATCCTCGATAACTTTGATTTTTTCAAAGTTGATCTCGATCCCCCGATTGGACACCATGAAGCCAAGAAATTTGCCCGAGCCAACCCCGGACGTGCACTTTTTTGGGTTGAGTTTCATATTGTACTTCCTCAGTATATCAAAGGTCTCTTCCAAATGCTTTAAATGGTCCTTTGCTTGTAGGGACTTATCTAGCATGTCATCAATATAAACTCTCATAGATTTCCATATTTGTTCTTCGAACATTCGATTTACTAGGTGTTGATAGGTTGCACCAACATTTTTTAGTCTGAATGGCATTACATTATAACAATAGGTGCCATATTTCGTGATGAACGGAGTCTTTTGCTGGTCTTTCGGGTTCATTTTTATTTGTTTGTATTCGGAATAGGTATCGAGAAAACTGAGAGTCCCGTGGCCGGTCATGGCATCAATCATATGATCGAGGTTAGGCAAAGGAAAAGAATCCTTGGGGCATGATTTATTCAGGTTTTTACAACATACACATATTCTAAGTTTATTTCCCTTCTTAGGAACTACCACTACGCTTGCTAGCCATTCAGGATACTTTACTTCCCGAATGGATCCTATTTTGAGAAGTTTGGTTACCTCGTCCTTGATGAAGGCATGTTTAATCTCAGAATGCAACCTTATTTTTTGCTTCACCAGGCAGAATTTAGGATCTAGGCTCAGCTTGTGAGTGGTAATTTCCAGCGGGATCCCTATCATATCGAAGTGGGACCAAGAAAAGAAATCCATGTTAGCTGTAAGGAAATGAATAAGTTTTTTTCCTGAGCTGGGAGTTAGCCTCGTGCCTAGGTATACCTTTCGTTCAGGCTGATGTTCGGCCGATGTGACTTGTTCCAGCTCTTAGACCATTAATTTGGTGGACTCGAAGTCATCGAGAATTATGAAAGATTGAGTTATCCCATAGTTGTCGTCCTCGTCGGTCCCCCGCTTCTCCGGTTGGGTCGAGGCTAGTGTTTGTGGTTTCTATTTGGCCTTCTATTTTTCCTTCAAATTCGATCCCTTTGTTAAAGAAAGTGCCGACATTGGTATCACTTCATCAATTGTGAATATCTCCTTGGAGGCAGGGTTCTCCCCGTACACTGTTTTGACTCCCTCAAATGTCGGGAACTTCAGAACTTGGTGAAGGGTCGAGGGTACTGCCCTCATATTATGGATCCAAGGCCTTCCAAGTAGGGCGTTTTACCTTATGTCACCCTTGATTACATGGAACTTTGTTTCATAGATGGACCAGGCCATGTTCATTGGCAAAATAATCTCACCTTTTGGTGGTTTCACTCGCCATGTTGAAGTCATTATGTACTCAAGCTACCGGCACAATTTGATCGTGTAGGTCGAGCTTTTCTATAACCCTCGATCGAATAATGTTGTCTGAGCTACCTGGATCAATCAAAACACGTTTAACTTGAATTTTATTCATAAGGACAGATATTACCAGTGCGTCATTGTAAGGTTGTTTGATACCTTCTGCATCCTCGTCATTGAAAGACAAGGTCTCTTCCGGTAAGTAGTCACGTGTTTGTTTTTCCCTTGTAATCATCACCTTAATGTTTAAATACTGGTCATTGGGGAATATCAAACCCTACAACGATCATGCGAATCACGTACGTTGGCTCTTCTTTCTCGTTATTTCTGTTTGAATCTCTATTTTTTAAGTGGTTCTTAGCCCGATAACTAAGGAATTCCCGAAGGTGCCCCTCATTGAACAATCAAACTACTTTCTGCCTTAACTGTTTACAATCATCTGTTTTATGACTATGGGTACCATGATACTTGCATATTTGGTTTGGATTTCTCTAGAATGGATCAGTCTGCGGAGGTCGAGGCCACCTGGTATCTTTGATACGTCCAATGGCCAATATTATGGTGGAAGCATCTACATTAAAGTTATATTCTAACAATCGAGGTGCTTCTTCGGACCCGGCATCCCTATCGAAACCACTCTTGATCATGAGTCCTCGGGAGCTCTATCCTCGATCATTTAATCTATCATTCCAAATGGGGTTGCGTCCAAGCCTGTTATTTCACCGATCTTCACCGTATGATTGATATCGGTCTTTGTTCGACCATGGTTTCCAGTCGATGTCCCTTTTAACTCTATCCACGAGCCTGCTAGGTTAAACCGACCCGTTTGTATACCCTGGTTGATCATCCTCGACCCTAATCTTTGATTGATATCGATTATGCACATCGACCCAAGTGGCAGTTGGATATTCGATCAAATTCTTCTTCAACTGTTGTGAAGCTACAAAACTTCGAGCGTTGAGACCTTGAATAAAAGCTTGAACAACCCAATTGTTGGTGACGAGTGGAAAATCCATCCGTTCCATTTGGAATCGAGATACGAATTCCTTGAGCACCTCGTTGTCTTTCTACCTTACTTTGGAAAGGTCCGACTTTCTTGTAGCAACCTTAATGGCTCCGGCGTGTGCCTTTACAAAAGAATCAGCAAGCATAGCAAATGAAGCAATATAATTAGTTAAATTACGGCACCATATCATAACACCCTCCGATAGAGTTTCCCCGAATTTCTTCAGCAATACAGATTCAATCTTGTCATCTTCCAAGTTATTTCCCTTAATGACACACGTATATGAGGTGACATGTTCGTTTGGATCTATCGTCCCGTTATACTTCGGGATCTCGGGCATACGGAACATCTTAGGGAATTGCTTTAGAGCCGCACTCGGGGGGGAAAGGGTTTTGACCAAATTTTTTGAAATAAAGTCATATTACGACCCCGGTTTGCCCTCTGTGAACCATCGTGACGGCACCTAGTCTCTACGACTAGGTAAGCCTAAATTGCGGAAGAAAAACCAATTTGCAGAAAATAAAACAAATTAAAACAGGAATAAAGTAGTAAACATTGTTTAAATGTGCCGCTTGGCATACACAATACTTAATTCTAAAAAACCAATACATAAATCCAAGACCCGAAAACCCATGAATCACAAGCTAAGAAATACTACATAGCTCTAACTCCAGAATGTCTAACAAGAACGGAAATACATAAGGGATAATACTAAACAACAAGAATAGAAAGGGACTCCTCGGTCTGCGGACGCGGCAGATATACCTCAAAGTCTCTATAGGAGTCGCCTTGCCTCATGGGTGATAGGAGTGAGTCAAAGTACCTCGATCTGCACATGAAAAACATATGCAGAAAAGGGCATGAGTACACACAGTGGCACTCAGTAAGTGCCAAGCCTAACCTCGGTTAAGTAGTGACGAGGAAGGTCAGGGCCCTACTAAGGTTAAATAAAATATATAGTTCGACAGTATAGAACAGAGCAGTATAAATAAGTACAGCAGTAAAAGTAGCACAGGATATAAAGGACAACAACAACTAAACAGAGGTAACGTAAACACAGCAGGAAAATACAACTCAACACCAATAATATCAATCAGGAATCCTCCAAGATACCATCTTGTAGTCCCAAATATACATATCCAATAAGTCTTTCAGGATACCATCCCGTAGTCCAGCTCATAGTACACGGGGATCAATCGGAATCCCATTCCGTAGTCCCAAACATAAATACCCAGTATTGGGGGAATCTACCGGGCGCATTCCCGTAGTTCCATATAACTGTGCAGGGGGATCTACCGGAATCCCACATCCGTAGTCCCAAATGTAAAAACACAATAGCAACCGGAGAAAATACTCAAAATGTCAAACTTCATATTAAGGCAAACAAAGAGTCTATTTTAGCATGCTGCACAGAGTTCAGGTAAAGTAGTTGAACAACTAAGGCAATTTAATCACTTAGACATATTTTCCTAAGCTAACACAAGCTTAAATAGTGCAAGTAATAAAACGGGAAAGAAAACATACTAGTAGTTACTTAATGAAAATCGGATTTCCAATAAATAGCACAAGTACACACTCGTCACCTTACGTAAAGGCATTTCCAATATCAAATATTCCAAATCCTAAGGGAAACGTCCCCCACACAAGGTTAGGCAAACCACTTACCTCAAACCGGCTCAATAATCAACCTGAAACCACGTCTTTGCCATGAGTACTCAACTCCAAATAGCCCAAACATATTCAATTCAATTGCATATTGTAAATAACACTTCAAGTAACTGATTCTAAGCTAATATATGAAATTAGGTAAAAATGACCAAAATGCCCCACGATCCCACATCTCATAATCAGGTAAAATCTATATTTTTAGAATCCTCACACTCTCACGAGCTCATGCATACCAAAATTACTAAAATCAGACCTCAAATGGTCCCTCAAATCATCACTCAAAGGATCCAATTAGTTAAGCCCTAACCCCCCCCCCCCCCAAA
>MU728905.1:4332-21861 GCA_026770625.1 Nicotiana glauca
GACCCCGTTTGAGATTAGTTTGTTTGATCTTAGCCGTTGGTTATTGTGATCTAACGGCCCAGATTAATGGAACTAATTTAATTATACCAAAATTCCCACCCCAGGCCCCCGTGTGTAACTCATTTCTCAGACCCCCCTTTCATCGTCTCTCTCAACGAACCAAACACACCCCCAAGAACCCTAGCCGCCATTAGACCCCTTCGCCTGAAACCCGGCGGCAACAACGCCGCCGGTCACCAAACTAACACCACGGAACCCCCATCACACCCTGAACCCAAATCCACAAGCCCCTTACCTCGAATCATCCCTGAACTTCTCGAATCTTCAATCAAAGATTCGAGCCAAAACTTAACCTACCCCAAACCACCCCAAACTCACACCCTGTCATCCCCTGACCTCCCTCGTAACCAAACCAACACCGGTTTGGTTCGAATTAAGCCCAAATCATTTGAACCTCAATCCGAGCCCCCAAGAACCCTAGAAGAGTTTTGAGCCTGTTCGAGGATTTTTTGAGTTTTCAATGGGCTTTAGTCGAAGTGTTCTCACCTAAGAACACTCGATTAAAGCCCGTTTGGCCTCAAAAAGTTTCGAGTCCAAAATGGTCCAAGTCCGTGTGTTTCTGATTTTTCACTCTTGAGGTATTTCTTTTTTTTTTAATCTTTATTTGTTTGTTTGTTAGTTTAGTTGTTGTGTGTTATTTTTATACTTTTTGATTTCTTGCTGAATTTTTCTGTCCTCCTCCTCAAGACCCTTTATTTGGTCAAATTGCTACTTCTGTTTGATTGTTTGATTGTGTTCTTATAGGATACGCATTCGCGTCGATTAGCGTCGTCGAATAATTAGTTTCGTGTTTTTTCTGTCTTTGGCTTAAGTACTGTGAATCACTGACTTGTTTGGCGATTATTTATTATCGATTATACGTGTTGTAATCGACTAAACGAATGTCGCCGATTAGTTGTATAGGGCTGCCTGTTAGAACATTGGACAGTGATTAACACTATTGACTTGGTCCAAAATCATTGTTGAATTAAAGGCTTGAATTGTTTATGGCTAAACTTAGGAAATGAATTGGTTATAGCTGATGGATTACAAGGATTTGGACTAGAACATTAGATCACAGCAGTACCAGGGTCAATATGGGGATCTTAAATTATTAAAAAGGGTTTGAAGTAAGTGGACTGTCAGTAAGAGCACTAATACACCATTAACTATTGGATTTGTTTATTTATAACAGGATAAAAATCAGTAAGGGTATGGGTGAAACTAAAGGTGATTGATTAATAAATATACACCCATACTTTTGAATTAAAAGGGACAGAAGACACACGATAGTGGGAGTCCCAGAGAATATCATGGCTGATAAATGGTTTCTTAATGATTTAAGTGTCAGGGGTGGGCTGGAAAAAGGGCAGTATCTTTGGGTATAAAAGAAGATCAGGCAGTGGGGGAAAAGGGTGGATATACATTCTAGGAAGACATTTTAGACATTCGGAGAGATAGAAATTGGGGATATACATTCTGGAAAACAGATAACTTGAGATAAAGATTCTGATAATTAGAAAGAGGAGAGATCCTTAGTGTTAGAAAGAAGGTCCTACCCTTGTAACACTGTTACATTGGTTTGAGTTTCGAGAAACAGTTTAAATCTCTTTTCTCTATTTCTGTTCCACATTTGATTTTGTCTAAGGGCATCTGAAGGCTTTTGTCGAGCCACGAGGGTTTATTAATGTCGCTGTTTCGTCTTTGAAGTCGCTGTTTGGTTGCTTTTAAATTCCCTGTTTTGGTTTAGCCTATTTCTGGAATTTCAATTCGCTGCTGGGCTGTCACTGTCTCGTCTTTAGTTGCTCTAGTCATTGCTGGAATCTGTATTTTGCTGTGCTGTCTGTTGCGCTACTGCACTACTGATCTTCCTTTGCTTCGCTGTTTATTCAAATACCAGGTACATGCTTCTGAAATTGCTGTTAACATGGATTTCCTCATTTGACAATAAAAGGAGAACAAGTTTCGAGCTCTACTGTCGGATTTGAAATTGGAACGAATTTTATTGTTTGGATTGTTATAATTAGAATAAGACTGTTTTAGATTATCATGGAATTTTGTATCATTTAATTTAGAACATTAAAAGCATAGTTGTTTAAATTAATTATTAGTTATAATGCACAGAACTCGAATATATTTTGAGTTGAAAAAACAATTCGATAACTTGATATGTGTTGAGTATTGGCATTTGACTGTTTAGGAGTAGATAATTGTCGCATGTGCACTCATTCGAAATAAGATTCATAATAATGTTATAGCCATTCCTATAATTGATGCTCCCTATAATCAACTAGAAAACAATTCAATAGTGAATCAAACACCCTCGTATCATGTTTGTATACCCGACACTAGGATTAATTCAACTGGAGCTGGAACTAATCCGAAATGTATGGTAACCACGGTCATATGTTAAATTTATTCATGTTTGTACGGAAGTCTTGACTAGAACAAAGGAGGATTACATATAATCAAGTCACCCAATAGTCCTTTTTGAAGCATAATTTGAAACAACCTCATTGCGAGCTGGCCCCTTTTCTGTTTAAGAAATTTAAATATACAAGTTTAATGGAATAAAGCGGTTTGAAGTTTAATAAGAGCATGTAATCTATAACATGTATAAAATCAGATATTTTAGCCATTTATAACAGTTTATCTGACCGTGCTAGAACTACGGGATCCGAGGGTGCCTAACACCTTCCCTCGGGTCAACAGAATTCCTTGCTTAGAATTTCTGGTTCGCAGACTTCATTTGAAAAGTCGAAATTTTCTCGATTTGGGATTTAAATAAATCGGTGACTTGGGACATCGTAATTTATTCCAAGTGGCGACTCTGAAATAATAAAATAATTCCATTTCGAATATTGTCACTTAAATTAGAAAAACTCCTTTATACAATCCCTCGAAAAGAGGGCGCGCCGAAAGGAGGTGTGACATCCATTATATTTTGGGAGAGTGGCCCTAGTTAGCCAGTTAGTTGTCGGTATGACCATGAGATTGATGGGGCACATGATGCCAATTGTTAGATTTCAGATGCTAGTTCTTCGCGAATTGTGGTTAGTCAGAGTCTTAGTGAAATTGTGGAAATGATGGGATACGACCTTCTGTGAACATCATTGTATGATAGGAATTATTTACTTGTTTCTTTCCTCTGCTGTGTTGTGACCTTAGGATGTTGGTTGTGATTTTACCGTTGTTTTGCATCATCGTTTATTATATTCTTGTTGATAATTATTGTATTTACCCTTATTGTGAAGTGTAGCATTTTTTGTCGTTCACGCATTCTTTACATATTCATATGTCATTTCCATTGTTCCTATGATTATTCTATTATTGACTGGTAGGTGTCATGACTGTTCCTCGTCACTGCTCCATCGAGGTTAGTCTTGGTTACTTACTGGGCACCACCATGGTGTGCTCATGCTACTCTTCTGCACATTTTTGTTGTGCAGATACAGGTACTCCCGTTCAGTTCTGTCAGCCTTGGAAGGAGGCGTATCGGTAGAGACTTCAAGGTTTATCTGCTACGTCCGCAGACTGAGGAGTTCCTTTCCAGCTTTTCTGTAATAAGTATAGTACTTTCAGTATTTTCTCCTTTGTATAGATATTCTTGAGTCAGAGCCTCTTATGTATCCCCTTAGCTTGTGATTTGTGAGTTTCCGGGTTTTGGGAAATGTTGTTAGCTTCGAGAATTGTTATGGTATATGCCAAGCGGCACCTTAGGCACCATTTTTATTTTACTAATTCAGTTTATTTTATTTATTTCCGCAATTATGGTTATCTTCCGCATTGTTAGGCTTACCTAGTCGTAGGGACTAGGTGCCATCACGACATGTTCATGGAGGGTGAACTGGGGTCGTGACAGTTGGGAGTGAGCCCGAGAGGCTGACGTTGTACTTTGTGAGTTGGGAGTGAGCCCGAGAGGCTGACGTTGTACTTTGTGAGTTGGGAGTGAGCCCGAGAGGCTGATGTTGTACTTTGTGAGTTGGGAGTGAGCCCGCGAGGCTGATACTGTACTAAGAGTTTGATATTGATCCCGAAGGGCAGGTTTCTGATTATTTCTTACTTGTTGAAATTATTTGTCTTCACTGTCTTAAAAGAGATTTATCTGATACTTCACGATTTTATTGTATAATTGATTTTACTGCTTGAGATAGCGTTATTTGTGCCTTTATGAGATTTTATGCTTTCAATCATTATTTATTTTTATTACTCTCTAGGTCGGAGTACTCACATTACTCTCTGCACCATGTGTGCAGATACAGGCAGAGCTGAGTTCGCTCCTGAGCGTTGAGTCTATCCAGACCAGGCGGTGATTAGGAGTAACGAGGTAGTTGTTGACGTTCGCAGCCCCGTTTTTCTCCCTTATCTTCTGCTATTAATGATATCTTCAGACTTTGTTCCTGATCTCAGACTTTGTAAAATTTTAGTAAACTCTGTAGTAGCTCATGACTTGTGACACCCCGATCGGGCTGAGTCGGGATGGTTTTCCCTGTTTTATAACGTTTATTCTGCACTTATGATTATATTATCCATATTTTAGACTTATTCATGATAAGTAACTGTTAAAATATGTATTGCTATTTCTGTTGGCTGGCCTTGTCCTCACGAGAGGCACCATCACGATCGGGTTTGGGAATTGGGTCGTGACACGTTGGTTGTATTCTGATTGTAGATTATTTGTATTCTGATTTCACAAATCCAAAATGACTAAAACTTCTACAAAATCTTCTGCAAAAAATAGTCTATAATTTTTCCACAATTTATCCACAACACATACTATTTCCCGTGTGTCAGACACAAAATATGCAAGCATAAACTTCCAACAAACTAAACACATTTCCGCAAGCTATTTGGCAAATGGACTATGACATTCTACATCTAGAGAACAATTGTTTCAGATAAAAAGGGAAGCACGATGAAGTAGCATAACATTTCCCCTTGAAATATATGGGATTAGTTGTCAAGGTATTCCAGAACAATTGTTGAAAGAAACGAAAGGAGATCTAAGCCAACTTTTCTAGATAAGGCTAAGGCACTAAAATAAAATACCAGATCCAAACATCATAGAGAACTTTCTTCAAACACTTTTTTTATAAGATTCTTCAAACACGTTATATGCATAAGAGTTATCAACATAGGATCACTCAATTGAAAACTCCAAAAAAAACATACATAAATATAGCGTGGACCCTACTATTTCGTACGTAACAAAATTGCAATTTCAATCTCTGTATTTTTTGAGAAGAAGAAGGAATGAAGAAGAGGAAGAAAGGGGAGGGGAAAAACGGCGCAGGTCTTAGGAATTAGGGGGATAGAGAAACGTGGGATATATGGACACCTTTAATTAAGGAGTAAAAACTGCTCATTAATTATACCCTTAATTAAGTATGGTATAAGATTGGTAATTTGGTATACTAAGTATAATTAAATCAAACCTTAAACATTGAGGGTAATAAGGTTTCCTATGTGGCATAGGAATGTAAAAATCCTATTTTTAATAATAGAAATATTTTAGAACTTTGAATTAAGATACCCAAATCTTCATATTGATAAATAATATTTTTTTACGATAAATTCAATGTAACTAGTTATAAGTAAGTGGCTAACATCTTATTAACTTGAATTTTCTTACCAATGTGAATATTAATATTATATTTTTTAAGATAACTACACTATAGGCAAAAAAAATAAGAAAAAAAGAAACAAATATAATAATAATACTATATTTTACAAGATAACTATACTATAGACCAAAAAATAAAATAAAAATTATGGTCCCTTATTAAAATTTGGCTTTAGGCCACGAGTTTTATTGAGATGCCTTTGGCACCCAGTAAACCATCCACTAAATCAATTGATATATGACATATATTTTTCTGTTCCACTATACAAGAGATTCTTCTGATTTGCAAATTTACTTTTCTAATTCCAATTGTCGTTTTGCTTTGATTTTAATTCTTCTGTTTTCTTTTTAAAACTTTTTCTTTACATTTTTTTTATTAAATCCTCATTGTCCTCTTGATAGACATTTTACTCCTTTTCTACTTTCTTAAAAGGTCTGTGAAGTATGCATATTTATTACTATACAATCAACACGTTAACTTTGTCAACATTACCTCGAGAATATTCTTAAATGTAGAATAACAATCTCTTCCATTTGGTTGTTGGATGTGTTTTGTTAAGTTTTTATATGACGATCACATTTGAAATATCCATTCTATAAATGAAGATAATTTTAGACAGAATAATCCAAATGTACAAGTGCATCTCCAATATAATTAATTCAAACTTCAAATATTTTTTAAGTTTGCCTTTTGATAACTTTTCATATATATATATATATATATATATATATATATATATATATATATATATATATATATATATATATATATATATATATATATATATATATATAGTTTGAGTTGAAAAGGCAAAAGAAGATGTTAGATCACACTCGGGTTGGAGATTAAAAAATGGCTCTAATTATATAGTGTTAGACAATCCTAAACTTATGCACGCTTTTAGGTTAGGTTAGATTCAAAGTTCATTTCTATTCAAGTTCTTTTCATAAAATTGAATGTCTAAAACAAAGAAAAATGATACTCCGTTACTTTATATCTTATAAACTTTTCATAGACATCACAACCTAAAAAAAAAATTGCTTCCCAAAGTTTTCTTTCAAAGAGAAATGTTATAAACTTTCGACTATTTCTTTCTCTTAGTTTCCTTATTTAGTTTCCAAACGTTGGAAAATGCAAAGGAAACAATTATAATGGCCAACCCTCTGTGGGCATTAATAAAAAAGGAGACCCATGAAGATAGCACTTATAGCATGTGCATGATAGCCACTTTAATGGGCTTTAAACTTAATAGTTTTGTACTCATAATACCACACTTGAAAAGTAAAAATGAACGAGCCCATTAAAGGAACAATCTTGAGGAGGTCGACACCGTATAAGGATGTATTAATATTATTGGCATTTTTAGGCCTTAAATTTAGTTTGACAGTAGAGGCCCAAAGACTTTGGCATTGTATAGTCAAATTTAAAAAAACTTACTTCCTATTTATTTTCTATTTATAACCCCCCCCCCCCATAACATACGTATCTTTTTCTTTTTCCTCTCTCTTTCTTTCCTTATATTTCTTCTTCTATCTCTCCTCTTTCTCTCTCATGGTTAAAAAAAAATTATTGCAAAGTATGCTCAAAAAAATTAGTGGGATCAAAAGGTAAGGTTGATCTCACATAAGAGAAAATCAGAAGCAAAAACTAAGAGAAAAATAGAAAAAATAGAGTTAACTTTGTTTTTCTTCTCTCTTCATTTTTGTTATTAAATTGAAAGAGTGGGTGTGATTGAAATTGGTTAAAAACACCAAGATGAGACTATGTACAAAATTTGAGCAAGATTAAAAGTGATTTAGACTGGTTTCAAGTAATAAAATCATACCTAATAATCCAACTGCGACATGTGTATATCACATTATATATCATGTACATCAGTATATATCAAACACATATTTTTATGAATGTCTGTGTATATCACTTCGTATATCGTGTGTATAACATAATTTTTGGACGCCTGTGTATTTCACATTGTATATCATGTAGATAACACATATTTTCGTGAACATACACAAATACACATGATATACATGAGGTATAACTGATGTACATTGAGATATACACAAGGTACAATGGGGGATACACGTGTGGAGTCATCTTACAACTTGAGTTTCAATCTAAAATATATTATAAAAAGAAGGAATATAAAATTTTGATATACACAAAAAAAGATTAAGAAGAAACCTAACAAAGTAATAATCGGAGAAGAAGAGAGAGATTTGAGGGATTGAAAAATGTGGAGTGAAATTTGGGGAAGAAAGAGAACAAGATTATTAAAGAGGGAGAGAGAGAGAGAGGAGAGTGTTGTATGTTTCTTTTGATTTTGCATAAAAATAATTTTGGCTATAAAATATTGATTAAATATAAGAAAATTTTAATGTTGGGATATAGGATACCAATATCCAAAACTAGAGTTTTTTTATACCTATTCTCTTTATAGGTTGTTATACCTTGCCATTTTTTCAATTTTCATAAGCCACTATTGTTTAGTGGCTATTAAATTCCTATAGCTACCATATACATAATTATTTCCTATAGCTACTATTTTACTTGTTACGCGACTGTATTTATTATGTTTGAGTTGCTTGAGATGGTACCAGTTGTTTCTTTTGAAGAAGTTATGGAGCCCGCTAGTGTGCATGTACAATTATCTCAAGATCAAAGTTCAATGCCTTCAACACAATTTAAAGGCTTGCTTAAAGAAATTGCTGATATAAGTTTTCTGTCTTTGAATGGCATTAGTTTTTTATTTGCTTATTTTTGCTTAAGAGACTTTTCTATTTTTATGATTTTTGATTAAGAGGTTATCAGAGAAGTTGAAAAAGGATTTGTAGGCAGAAAGTTTTAGGATTCATCAAAAAATAACTTTATTAGAAAAAAAGATTCAAAATGATATCAAGGTAACATGTGTTTTTGAGCTTTTAAATTTAAATTCAGGACTATGTACTTAATTTTTGAGCTTGTAACTCTAAGTTTAGGACTATGTGTGTCACGATCCAAAAATCACAAGTCGTGATGACACCTAACTCAACCCGCTAGGTAAGCCAACTAACTGAAAATACAACTCAACTGAGATTATACGAGAATAGAAAATAAATAACTGAATATTTACAAATCTACCAAGACCAGGTAGTATGAATCACGAGCTTCTAAGATTTGGAATTTTTAAAATTGATACAAATAAATATAGGTTCTGTTTGAAGGATACATAAAAGATTAGCAAAAACCTAAACTACCAAGAACAAGTGGAAGCTATATCCAAACACACAAACATCTTCCGAACGTCACCAACAACTCTGCTCCAAAATGTGCACGGGATGTGCAGAAGTGCAGTATCAGTACAATCGACCCTATCAACTGGTAAGTATTTTGTCCAACATCGTCGAAGTTGCGACGAGACTTTTAATTTAAAAGACGCTTATTTAAATAATCTGTACATTAGATTGACAGTAAAGCAGGTCAAAGTATAACAGATAAAGTATCAAATACAACTCGGTGAGTCAGACAATCCACAGTAGAATATTTTTGATCTTCCTTTGTATGAGATATACGTCTAAAATGTCAAAATATCAAATCACATGGCACGGTAATACCTTTCATGCTTTTATCTCATTCTAACCATATATAAATAAATTTATGAAACAATTCAATTAGGACGGTAACACCCTTCGTGCGTTCAACTCATCCTTTCCAATTAATCGTATAACAGTACCAACCATATTACAGGAACACGATAATAGGAATTACTAAGTAGAAAATACTCTAGTAACAACAGTCGATAAGGAAACACACGTGAATCACAGTAATGGACTAAGCGGAAAGTACGTGAGTAACAATAACAATTGGAAAACAGGGAATATCATCTTCAATTAACTAGCTTATTGAAGGCCTAAGTACAAATATAACAATTAAGAAGAAAATACATATTCTTTACAAGTTAACAAGTAAAGGCATGAATGGCTAGCATGATGGAAGGCTTATACTAAAATGCAACAGAATAGATGCAACATGAGTATAATTATAAAAGCAGGAATAGACTTGATAATTTCAAGTTAAGCAAGTAAAGGACATGGACAGTACAACAACAATCGAGGTAAGTCAAATACAGGACAATAACAACAAGTCACACCAAATATGTAAATACAACAATAACATTTCAAAGTAAGGACACAACCGTATATACGGGAAAACAAATATCACATCCGAATGCATGTCCCGCGTCCTCACCTGCACGGAAACTCCCTTCGTGCCATGACCTCAACATAACATACAAGCATAACAACATAAATGAAATGACACAGCATCACACTTTGTGCCTTTACTCTCAAATGATATGGCACGGCATCACCATTCGTGCATTTACTCTCAATAATGTAGCACGGTATCACCCTTCGTGCTTTTACTATCAATAATATAGCACGACATCACCCTTCGTGCTTTTACTCACAATAATATGGCATGGCATCACTCTTCGTGCTTTACACTCTCCCTCACATGATAATGTATAAACAATGGCACGACATCACCCTTCGTTCTTTATACTCTTTCTTACCAAGCATATGTATATAGCCGTAACAAACAAGGCAGGAAGCATAACAGACATCAAGGAGAGTGTTTTAATGGACATTCCAGACAATTCCCAATTATAACTTTCCAAGTCAACAATGGTTCAACAACCCACAAGAATCATATTATTCAAATATTTCCACGAATCTCATAATTGATTCATAACACAAGTATAGAGTCCAACATCTTAAGAACATCGGTTATAGTAATGTTGTAATGATTTCTCATAGAGATGACCAAATTAGACACATCAATGTATTCTTACAATTTCAATCAAATTTGATCAAGTTGTAACAAACTAAGTCTTGATATCTATCATTTAATATTATGTCCTTAGTATCTAAGAGTCAAATAAGGCATTAAGCAGAATGTCACAAAATTCTACAAATACAAATATAAAATAATCCACCCCGAGCATGGTTAACCCTGGCACATATGTGTACGCCCGTCACCTCATATATGTATCATCCCCGCATGTAGCAAACAATGATAAATAGGAGGAAAAATTCCCTCAACAAAGCTAGGCAAAATACTTATCTCGATCCGGCCAATTCAACACTCAACTTAGCCTTTTCCTCTACGAATTCGCCTCGGTTCGACTTAATCTAGCCAATGACAATTTGAATACACCACACAATGCAAGAGAAAATAATTTCAATTAATAAAGCTATGGTTTTTATTCAATTCCTAAAAAGTCAATAAAAATCAAACCCCTGGCCCGCCCGGTCAAAACCCGGGTCCAAGGGTAGGTCTTGACTACCCACAGCCTCACGAGTCCAAATATGTATTTTGTTTTCAAATCCGAGTCTTATTCGACTCCCAAATCCCAAATTTTTATTTTTTAAAACTTTGACAAAATCCCCAAAATTTTCCATAGTTTTACCATGAATTTGATGTTAAATCTTGTATAAAATCATGAAATGTAGTTGAAAAATGATTAAAGATACTTACCCAATGATTTGACATGAAAATCCCCAATAAAAATCGCCCCACTTCGAAGCTAGGGTTCAAAAATATGAAAAAGTGAAGAAAAACTCAGAATTCTCAGCACTTAACAGGCTGCAGATGTCGCATTTGCGATTTGCGAACCCGAAATTGCGAAAAAATGCATCGCAATTGCGGTGCCTGAAGGTCGCATTTGTGACAAAACCTTCACAAATGCGAAGAACAGCCTTCGCAAATGCGACTGGTTCATCGCAAATGCAAAAAACTGCCCAGTCGCCAGGTTTCGCAAATGCGAGCTTTCTTCACAATTGCGATGGCCGCATTTGCGATCAATTCTTCGCAAATGCGAAAATACAATAACCAGCAATTACAAACTATGCAAGAACATTCTAAAACCAATCCGAAACTCACCTGAGCCCTCAAGGCTCCAATCTAAATATGCAGACAAGTCTAAAAATATAATATGAACCAGCTCGCACACTCAAATCATCAAAATAACTTCTAAAACCACGAATCGGACGCCAAAACTTATGAAAATCAAACTAAACTTCAAGAACTTCTGGAATCACAACCGAGCATCCGAACCCTATCAAATAAACTCCAATGGTGCCAAATTTGCAAACAAGTTCCATATGACAAATCGAACCTACTCGAAGCTTCAAATCACATGTGACAACCTCGAAACGATGAATCACACTTCAAGCCGAAATCAATAAACTTTGAAACTTCAACTTCCACAACCGGTGCTGGAACCTATCAAATCACCTCCGATTGACCTCAAAATTTGCACACAAGCCATATTTGACATTATGGACCTATTCCAATTTCCAGAATCAGAATCCGACCCCGATATCAAAAAGTCCACTCCCGGTCAAACTTTCCAAAAATCTAACTTTCGTCAATTCAAGGCTAATTCCACTACGGACCTCCAAATTATAATTCGGACGCGCTCCTAAGTCCGAAATCACCCAGCGAAGCTAAAGGAACTGACGAAACTCCATTCCGAGGTCAATTTCCAAAAAGTCAAACTTGGTCAACTCTTCCATCTTAGAACCTAAATCTTGAAGTTCATTTCCCCCAAACCGATTCCAGATAACTTGAAAACCAATACTGACCATTTGCACGAGTCATAATACATCATGCGGAGCTACTCGAGCCCTCAAAATACCAAGCGAAGTGCAAATACCTAAAACGCCCAATCGGGTCATTACATCCTCCACTACTTAAACACACGTCCGTCCTCGAACGTGCTAGGAGCCGTTCAAAGCTCTCAAATCACAGTTTAACCTTTCTGAACATAAACCTAGGGGTGATACCACGTCACCCTGATCCACCTAAGCCTGCCAACATAGCATAATAAAAGATCCTTATTTCAACCTTGGTCCTTAAACCTTAGAACTCAACCTCTAACATCCAGAATTCATTGCAAAACCCGAATCCCACATTGACACACTATATAAATCTGAAAAAGTTGTATCAAGTCACAAACATAACCCAAGATGTAATCATGTGATATACTACATCACTCCGACACTCACAGTAGGAACTGTTGACCACCATTACTGCCCAAAACTATATCCAAAACATATCCGATACCGGTAGCAAACCTCATACTAATGAGAACCTCGTTCAAAACCTTTATACCCTACCGATTATGAAAGAAACACGCATACCCGCTTAACCTCTCATCTGATCAATAAACCAAGAAACTCACTCGCCCGACCAGGGTCATTGTTCAAATCCTAAACAAATCATAGTGTTATCCTTCCAAACCTTCCTCATCCCAATACCATAGCGCAAATCTCAGGTCTAGAAATCTCATATCAACCAATACAAGCAGACACACCGATGAGCACCAACAATAATCTTATGGAGCCACACGCAACTCAATTTCATACACTAATAAGTAATAATTCAGACGATAGATAACAATAAGAATTCTAAATAAGAAAACTACTAAGCAAGTTAAATAGGCGGGGAATTTTTTTTTGCTCTTTACTATGAACTATCCTCAATAATGTGAAAGCAATATACACAAAATAGAAATAAGGAGCCACATCTCATCACTGTACCGTTGCGGCGTGCAACCCTATCCCATCATATCAATCTACATAGGGTACCCTTCGAGCCATAATACTCGGGCTCACTGATCACTTGTGTGTCAATATCAAGCACAACCGAGTGCACAAAATATAACTATGGGGAAAATTATTAGGAATAAACAATACTGAGAAAGACAAGTACAACTATGGTTCAATAAGCAAATCAACATCACAAAGGCTACCTCGCCCATAATGCCATGAGGCCTAAACTAATTTACAATACGTGTGTGAAGACTCATGTAACACTTACAACTCGCCATAGTATAAGAGAGAAGCATATTGCATAAACCAAGGCAAGAATAACATCCATTCCGTCCGATGGTATACACATGGCAACAACTGCGCAAAACAAACAGGTCCGATCTGATACAGAATACACATTCTCATTAATCTCAAAATAATCCGTAAAAAAAATTTCGATCTTCCTCAAACATGTAATAAACCCTCTAAAAGTCTATACCAACTTTCCGTTAACTCCTACTGTCAACCATCCAATCCTCTACATTTCTTCTCAACTCGTAATCCAGGACTAGTCTGTCAACAAGGACATTCAATCTCTGAGCACCACGAATAGCAGAATTTTCATACCTAATCTCAACACCACCACTCAATGGATGACACGTAACTCATATTCCGTCATCTTACAGAAAAACACCCATTAGTCAAAACACATGGTACTTGCCAATAGGCGAACTCTACTCCGATAGGGACACAGAGTGCCAGCAAAACCTTAAACACCCGAAATTGTCTGAGACATCAAGGAATCATACCCTTCCCTCCAAAACTATCTGCAACCTTATACATGTAAATTTCAACCCCACACGGCACATCGCCTCTAATATGGCACTCGCAACACTACGAAAATCTCTTAGCCAACTCTGAACCATAAGCAAATGGAACACCCATCAACCAAGATTTTTTTTTTCATTTAACCCAACCCAGAAAAATGTCACCATACGCAATATAGCCTCTATACACGTAGAAATCATCAACTACGATCGTGGTCATAACCATGATAAATCCTTCGAAACTCATTAACACATACTCTAGGAATAAGAACCAATCACCTCTAACTCAGCCGAGTCACGCAGATTGACAACCCAAAAATAACTCAACCCAATATACACGTCCCGGGGGGACTTCCCGGGAACCCGAAGAGATTTCTCACATCACTCCCATATTGACATGTAGACTCTCTTTGGCAAGGAAATACCGCGGATCTAATTACCATTCACTGCTCTGTAGACAATTTCAAAAGTCCTTAAATCCACTCATCATATTCTAATCATCAATACATAGCTAGTACGGGTTGAGAAACCCGTGCTTCACCAACATATGCCCACTCAAAAAAATAACCATGAAAGCTCTCGGTTCCGAAACTGGTACAACCCATGACCCTACAATCCGATCATCATTTGCAGCCCCCACCACTTAGCTCGAAGTCGTAGAACACCTCATCAACAACCCAAAGTACCATATCTTCGCAGCATGTCCCGATACCACATGAGTATTTAGCTGAAAACGTATTTAAGAAAGTCAGATTATTAAAAACGCGCTTAAAGTGACTAACGCGTTTTTACTTTGCGAGGGCCATGGAATTTGCTAAATGGCACACCTCGGAATCTAAGGATCAATACATAATTAAAATGAAGGCCACACAATTGTTATTTTGTTTGGCATGGCACGGTTCGATCTATTCTAATTAAAGCACTTCCGAACTAGTTCACGATGGCCATAACTATTCAATACTTCAATAACAGCCAAAGACTAGTACCAGAAGTATTTCACAACTATTAGACCTTAGGTAAGAGGGCGTTCAAGAAGGTATAAAAATGAAACTCAAAATTTAAACAATGAACTGATTAGCGGGACCTTGATATTTTAAACTTTTCTTCAATTTTCTACAGGTTCTTAGGTTTTTACATGCCCAACAACACAAAGTTGATACCACAAAAGGATACAGTACACACCTTATAAACTTAATGCCAATTCTTTCGTGTTTCAGTCAATCTTGTCCAAATGAAATTCATAATAATCTGACACTCAGAGAATTTTTTGTAGCCTGAACTACCTCAATCAGTGCAGTACCATGGGGCTTTGGAGTAAGCAGAAACCAATTAGGACACACTTAAACATTGATACTGCAAACAATCCTTATTCTTTCACTATTAAAAGGTCTAAAGAAAGCACAAATACTACAGAACTAAAATATAGATCAAGGAATGCTAGTGAGTCATAAAGTAAATATACCAATACGCCCAAACATGTGAGTATGACACCAAAACAAACTGGAAATTAAGGAATGAACCTCGAATTGAAATCTTTAACGCTGATCACATTGGAATGCACAGTTTGAGAACTGTTTGGGCTATTTTCGGATAGAAAAGAGGGACTTGTTTTGAATGGTAAAACTAAAGCTCTTAGTGGCTCTTTTGACTAGTTTCACGAGTGATTTGCGACTCACTTCATAAAAAAAATGGCAACAGCTCCCCAGAAACTCATTTAAACCATTTCTTAACTGAATCCCTCTAATCTCACTTTTAACTAAAAGGAACACAACACAATACAGGTGATGCTCATTCTTACAATCGCCATTAACACATCGACAGAGATTACACCAAGAAAGGATCCAAAACAGATGACTTGCAGAGAACTAATCTAAGCAGATTGATGAATCATCACAAGGAAAATTATTTCAAACTCAAACTTGACGGAACCTAGCCAACATAGTCATGAAAAGCACAAATGAGCAGATTATTGACTCGCCATTCATTTAACGGTCATGCAACAAGTTAAATTCTAACCGTGAATTATCAAAAACCAAACAGGTCTCACTTTCAAGAACAGATTTGGTTAACAAAATTGATAGACAAACGAATGGTCTCAAATCTTATAAACGAAGACACTAAATCGACTCCTAACAAACATATCAGAGCATAGGTGAAACACTAAGCGTGATCTTAATATAGCAGCCATTTCAACCTTACTAAGATAATGTGATTTAAACTTTGATAACAGCAGAATCCAAGCACAAAATGCTATGCTTATCCCAAAGAAGAGAACAGAAGGATTTAGGCGTCGATAAGAGCCAAACAGAGAACCAAACAGAAGGCGGCCTAAATATTTTGGCACTTGAAATCACTCATACTAGAAAATCAGAGAACCAAACAGAAAATCATGAGAATATGCATCGCCGATTTAGCTCATTCAAACAATCCTAAAGTCGGACAAATCGTCCATTTCAACCCAAAGAAAATCTTAACCCAAGAGATACTTCAACACTATAAACTGCTAATGGCATTCGAGGCAAGGAAAACGACCGTTCAAATTAGCTTTTTCTAACTGAACATGCTCAAGGCAAATCAGAACAATGAATACAGGATTCCAAACAACAAAATGACATATCAAATACAATTTCCAAAAGCGAATCGATAATAAATTCTAACTCCAAATCCGACCTCAACTGAAATTGATCGCATCCCTATGTCTATAGATGGATTAACATAGCTCTATCACATTTTCCCAATCGATAGCCAAACAGATATAAAAAGAGAAAGATATTGAACCTGATTGCACGAAGCTTCGATTAATTTTGTTTGGAATCTAATACAAATGAATCCGGCCTTGAAATTAGGAATAATAACAGCTGAGAAATAGAAACTAGCAGCCACGAACAAGACCTCTATCGGCGACTCATCGATTCCACGACAAACTCCGACACGGGCAGAATTTAATTCATCTCCGATGAAATCAGAAGAAACAAAAGCTTTGAAACTCAAACGACCCGAACACTGACTCGACGCCTCCGGCAACCTCAAATCTGCCCGAAAATTAAGATTGAACCTCAAACATGCTCATTTTCCGGAACACAGTCCTAGCTAATTCATGACTAGAATATCATTTTGAAATATGGAAGATGCAAAAAATAGAATCGTCTCAAGTCTGCTCTTGCGGCCTCTTATCATTGCCTTCTCACGCTACTTCTACATATTTTCGAAGAGAAGAGGGTCAGCGGCTACTCTTGGTTGCTAAAGGATTTCAGTGGAGGGAGCTAAGCGTTGGAATGAAGGATTTTGCTGGTAGGGTGTAGTGGCGACGGGCTGGTTTTTGGCTGACAAAGGTGTTGAAGAAGAAGATGGTTCAAGGATGTTTTCGTTCTAGCATCTGTTTTTTGGTTGCCTCAAGATCAGCCATGAAAATGGATTTTGAATGAAAAAGAACCAGAACGGGGGGGGGGGGGGGGGGGGGCCTTT
>MU728907.1:3734-40060 GCA_026770625.1 Nicotiana glauca
TATTTAATTGTTGATAGTATTTTATTGGTGATATTGATAGAGGATGTGTAATGTTTGGCTGGCCTAGCTCCGTTAGTAGGCGCCATCACGACGCCCGATGGTGGGATAAATCCGGGTCGTGACAATGGCGCGGGCTAAAAGTGATAATACCCCTATAAAATATGTACATAGAATACCTAGTTTGACGGTGAGACCGTGGGTTCCCATTAAGGGGACTATAAATCAATCCCCGATCACATGAAAATAACTTTACTGTTGCTCGAACGTTCCCTCAAATTAAAAGGCATGTATAACAAGAAATTTAGTTACCACTAATAGCATCCTGTGGACCTTATTTTCTACTTCCGTGCAATCGAATGTTTTCCAGATTTAGCTTATGAGATTTTATTGGATTTTTTGTTGTTGTTTTCCGTTCAAATAAGTAGAAAAATAAATGAATGTTATATTTATATGAATAGACCTCTGAACTAAAAGAACTGCACAGAGATGCAAGACCTATTTTGGGGAGAAATTTAAAAATAGCCAGATTTATCACTGATCATTGAAAAATAGCCAAGTTTTAAAAGTCATCGAAATTTAGCCACTTTAAATTTGAGCGAAAACATTATTCAAATCCGGAAAATACGCCCGTAAATTTTACGGGAGTTCCATCATAAGTATGCTTGAACTCCCGTAAATTTTACGGGTGTTCCAGGATAACTATGCTGGAACTCCCGCAAATTTTACGGGAGTTCAAGCATAATTATGCTGGAACTCCAGTAAATTTTACGGGAGTTCCAGCAAGTATAATTGTCCAGTATAATATTCTGGAGTTTGGAGCACTGGTACTCCAGTCTCCCGCAAATTTTACAGGAGTTAGCAAAGTATACCGGTCCAGCATAATATGCTGGAGTTCGTACATAAATGCACCACAACTCCCGTATATTATACTGGACTGGTCATGTTACAGCAAAATAGTGGCTATTTTTTATTGACTTGGTAAACGCTGACTATTTTTCATTGACCAGTGTAAAAACTGGCTATACCATGATATTTTATCCCTATTTTGTCAACAACTAAACACAACTTGATGGGCTTAAAATGTCTGAACAAGTACTAACCATTTATTCTTGACACACAAAGTCTTTGCTTCGTGGGGTCCCCTCATTCAACCTATCTTTGTCCTGAACCTTGTATGCTTCATTACAATGTGGATAAAGACATTAAAGCTGATGTCATCAAATTTCTACATAAGCTGCTATATAAAGCACATGATAGTAATTCTATTTGAAATTAGAGTGCAAATCCTAATAATTATATATTTTTTGATTATCCTGAACAGATTTAACCTTCCTTAAGTAATTTTAGTTATTGGGGAAAGTTTTAATAGCTTGGTGGGACAGTTGTTTCCCGTTGTATCGTACTTTATTGTTATCTCAAAATAATATTTGTTTTGATTGTTTTATTAAAATTAATTTTATTGTATTGTTAAATTCATTGTTCCGGAACAATAAAAAGACCCTTTTTTGAAACAACCAATTTGATGTGGTGGGATTGTTTCCTGTTTTTATTTACAATTATACCCTAACTTATTACTCCACAATTCTATTTAACCCTTTATCTTTTTTTGCTATTTTAATTCCAAATCTCCAAACTATGACCTATTTTATTTTATTCCAGAACTTCTGTCACCAACTTGTTTTGCCACTTTTTATTTTATTTTTTCACCTAATTTACTTTTAACTTAATACTACTTAGTTGTGCTCCTTTGGTTTGCCTTCTTGTGTCTCACTGCTTTGTTCTGTTTTATTAAGGTGTTTTGCCTTCTTCTGTTTTGTTTTTAAAGTTATTTTTATGCATAATTTTTGATAAATTTTATATTTAAACAGTTGAGGGTATTTTAGTACTTATCAGTTACAGTACAGTACGATACAGTCAAATCAAACAATAAAATATTATTTAACATAACAAACAATACAATCCATTTAAATATTATATTTATAAAATGATATGATACAATACAATACAATATAATGCATTATAAAATAATGGGGAACAATGATCCAAACAGAACGTGAGGAACAAGTTTCTCTGGGATAAAGTATATGCAGTAGCTCCTGGTGTAATTCAACGCCGCTTTGATAACATTCACTAACTATGAATGTAAAGTGATATACTTTTTACCAACAAAAAAAATATATGTATATATACAATAGACTGAAGAGCTTAAAAATATTTAAAATAAATATTAATTTAAGAATGGAATAGACTAAAACCAAGTACGCCCAGTTGTGATATTACACTCATACCATTTGTGCAGAATTCTATTTTCATCACTGATTGTATGTTAAGATAAGAATTTGTAAAAATGTTTTTGAAATAAGTAGTTGAAAACATTTTTGAACTTGAAGAGAAAACTACGTGCTTATTTTATTTTAAAAGAGGTGTCATTCAATAAACAAGTTGAGACTAGAGTTTTGGAGAAATATTCGAAAATATAAACGAATAAGGATAAAAAATCCTTCTTTTTTTTCTTCTTGTTATTTACTTTATTCATTAACGTTGAAAATCGACGAACTCGTGAGTGGACTTGAAGATCTTATGTCTGCCACCATATCTCTTTGCACGGTAGAAACTCCTACTAAAAGACAAAAATACCCTTAGCCAAGCTCAGTAATCCCACCGATGTACAAGAAACAAAATTCCTAACAGGGGAACAAGTCAATAAGGTTAAAACAGTAAATCTAATTTGTACCCTTTATATCTAGTCCGTGTGTGGCAGCTTTTAACAGATGTTCAGACAAACTTTCATTTTCCCTTGTACCTATTTTCTCTACTCTGCAATCTACACTGAATTTCTCAAAAGCAGTACTACAAAAATTCTCTGAACTATTCAATGTTTCTTAAGCACCACAATCTCTTCTTCAGCTAAAACAAAGTTGTAAAATCATCAAAAATGATACCACAGATAGTTCTCAGTTTACTCATTTCAATGGCATTTTGGGTCAGTTCTATTCCAAATGCTAGTTCAGAACTAGCAAAATCAAGAAACCATAATGTAAACATGACCCATGTAGCTGAATCCATTGAAGAGTTTTTTCCAACCGGAAGAAAGTTGGGATCTTTGAAAGGGAACAGAAAGTTGGAATCTTTGAACAAATCTCGACTTGTACTAAGTGGAAACATCACTATCTTGAGCGAGAACAATACATTTGAACTTGGCTTTTTCAAAACCAATGATGAAACTAAATGGTATTTGGGTATTTGGTTTGCTTCAGTTCCTACTCCTACTTATGTTTGGGTTGCTAACCGTGAAAGACCAATCAAGAATCCATCTTTAGCAACTATGGAGATTACTGAGGATGGAAAATTAGTTGTGAAGGAAGATTCAAGAACCATTGTTTGGGAAACAAGTAACTTGGATAAAGCTAAAGATGTAAAGCTTTTGGACCAAGGAAATTTGGTTCTTGTTTCTAGTGACGGTAATTTGGTATGGCAAAGTTTTGATTTTCCTACAGATACTTGGCTTCCTGGTATGAATTTAACTGCTACAAAATGGCTTACATCTTGGAAAAGTTCCACTGATCCATCACAAGGAAGGTACTCCCTAAGGCTTCAACCCTCTAGTTATGGTGAGATAGTTCTTGTTTATAATGGTACTTATCCATATTGGTCAACTGGAAATTGGAGTGAAAATGCATTTGTTGGGGTACCAGAAATGACTGTTCCTTACATTTATAAATTCAATTTTGTAGCACCTTTTACTCCTATGGCTTCATTTGGGTACTCTGAGGTGTCATTAGAGAATGGAATGCCACCTCCTTTAACTAGGTTCATTGTAGATTTTACTGGTCAGATTAAACAGTTCACTTGGTTCCCTCAGGCACAAAGTTGGAACATGTTTTGGTCACAGCCAGAGAATCTGTGTAAAACTTATGGTTTGTGTGGAAATTTGGGGTTCTGTAATAGTAAGTCATTGAATCCATGTAAGTGTTTGCCAGGTTTCAGCCCTTTGGATAGTGATTCATGGGATGCAGGGGATTTTTCAGGCGGCTGCCGTCGCGAAAGCAATGAGATCTGTAGTAAGAAAGATGGGTTTGAGGAGGTTGGAATGGTTAGTTATGATGGAGCTAGGGTAGTTTCAGTTACTGGAACTAGAAGTGAATGTGAGAAAGAATGTTTGGGTAATTGTTCTTGTATTGGTTTGTATCACAATGAGAGGACTAAGTTATGCCAGAATTTATATGGGTCATTGCTCAATCTTAGAAACCTTACATCTGATGGCACTATTGAGGATAAGCTATATGTAAGAGTTCAGGGAGGAGGGAATACTCAAAAGAAGCAGATTCAAGGCAGATTACTTCTGATTGAAATGATATGTGGATTTGTGGTAATTCTGTCAGTAGGAATTGGAACTTTCTTGGTATTGAAGAGGAGAAGAATAAGGAAGAAGAATAAAGAAGAGGAAGATGTATTTCCTATAATGAATTTGAAGGTGTTTTCATACAAAGAGCTTAATGCTGCAACAAAGGGATTTTCGGAGAAACTTGGACATGGTGGTTTTGGAACTGTATTCTTAGGGGAACTATCGGATTCTTCACTCGTTGCTGTGAAGCGACTTGAAAGACCTGGTGGCGGTGAAAAAGAATTTCGAGCTGAGGTATGCACTATAGGAAACATTCAGCATGTTAATTTAGTGAGATTGAGGGGATTTTGCTCCGAGAATTCTCATAGGCTTCTGGTTTATGAATACATGCCAAAGGGTTCTCTTAGTGCATATTTAAGGCGAGATGGTCAGAACCTAAGCTGGGAAGTTAGATTTCGAGTTGCTGTTGGGACAGCAAAAGGTATCGCTTATTTACATGAAGAGTGTCATAGTTGTATAATACACTGTGACATTAAGCCAGAGAATATTCTGCTAGATGAAGATTTCTCAGCAAAAGTTTCAGATTTTGGGCTTGCAAAGCTCCTTGGTAGGGACTTTAGTAGAGTTTTGGCAACCATGAGGGGTACTTGGGGATACGTTGCACCCGAGTGGATATCTGGTTTGGCGATCACAACTAAGGCCGATGTATATAGCTATGGAATGACATTATTGGAACTGATAGGTGGTCGACGCAATGTAGAGGCACCACCTTCAGCAAGAGGTGAAGAGGGTGGAACAGAGGAGAAGTGGTTTTTCCCGCCATGGGCAGCACGCCAGATAGTCGAAGGAAACGTTGCAGCTGTCATAGATGAAAGTCTATGTGGAATGTACGATGTCACGGAGGCAGAACGTGTGGGATTGGTAGCGATTTGGTGCATTCAGGATGATGAATCAATGAGGCCTTCCATGGGAATGGTGGTGAAAATGTTGGAAGGAGTAGTTGAAGTGACAATGCCTTCACCTCCAAAGCTGCTCCAAGCATTAGTATCAGGCGAATCATTTCACGGAGTAGGAGTTGGTTCTGATAACGGGACATCACGAGGGACATCGCGAAGTGGTGGTTTCAGCTCAGGTTATAATCCCCAACCTTCAATAGTATCCAGGGAATCTCAAGCTTCAGTTTAGGTCTGTTTCTCAACTAGTCATTGTCTAAATGTTGGAGGAGGTAAAGTTGCAAACAGCTTCTCCTATGGAAGTTGATTTTTGCTCACTGAATGTAGAGTTTCTTTCCCTGTTTTTCCCAAAATCCCATACTGAGAATTAGTAGGAAAATGCTCATCATGGGATTTTGTAAAATGTATTCATGAATGTAGAGAATCTATTTGCATGGAAACTTAGCTTTTTTCCACTTTTGTCAAGTGTAATGAACAAAAGCAAAATAAAATAGGCATATCACTTTGCATTTCTTGTATGTTTGGATCAGAGAGCTTTAGGAGAGGGTGAAAACTCAAATCTCGATTAAAAAAAGAAAACTTATTGCAACTAGAACGTGAACAGATGCTTTTTCATTAGACTATTTTAACGGATGGTTTATGTCGACCTTAGGGGTGTCAAATGGGGCAGGACAGGTTAGGGCGGGACGGGGCAAGCCTTGACCTGCTAATATTTTGACCCGCCCTGCCTTGCCCTATTTAGCATTTTTTCAAATTTTGCCCTGCCCCGCCCTGCCTTGCTCCGTTTAGGCTTTCTTATATTTTTTTTTTAATTTGTAATATTATGTTTATGCATTAATGCTTTTTTCCCTATTATGAAGAAGTATCCCTATTAGTTAGTTTTTAAAAATATCAAATATTAAAATAGTTCACACAGATTTTAATCCTATTGATTGAAAAACAGAAGTATCTTCATGATCTTCTTCTAACAAGCTATACAAAATTATTTGACGGGTCTATAAAAACTACTTCAGTTTAAATATAAAACTATAAATTAAAGTTAACATATATGAATTTGACAAACTATAAATTAAAGTTAACATATATGAATTTGACAAAGAAAACATAGAAAACTTAGAAGTTGATGACCGTTTGCCATGTCGTATTAATCTTGGGATTGTCAATTTTAGCATTTTATCCTAGGATTACTTTTTCATCCTTTAGCATGTATAAGTTATTCCGATACTAGTTTTAATCTTGGGATAACTTATCCTAGGATTAGTAACCAAACAAGGGGTAAGGCGAAAAATTTTTATCAAAGAATTATTTTTATTTATCCATTGTACAAATGACCTTGAGGTTTTATGCATTAAAATACTTGATATTTTAATTTTTTATTTAAAACTTGAATCAAACTGTGAATGTACATTTTGTTTCCAAGAATCATGAAATATATATGATGAGTGATGACAGTTCTGATCAATAACCTTCTTCCAACTATATTCATGCCTTTTTTTCGAGAAGTAGTTAAGTCAATTAGCCACACAAAAACTTGTCTGTATATTTTCCCAAAAAATGTAGTGTTCTTTTGATTAATTATATCTTTTTATATGTTTTTTCCTAATAGGTGGCGCCTTATTCTTTGTCAATACATTGCCAAAGACGCGCCAAAATTTTCTACAATTAGGGGCTCTAACAGACACGCTTAAGCTTTCCCTACTGTCCAGTACCCTGCCCTGCCCTGCCCTATTAAAATTTTTCAAAAATAATAATTTGCCCCGTCCCGCCCCACCCCGTTAAATTCTTCCCCTGCCCCGCCCTGCCCCAATTGCCATCCCTACTCGACCTTATGTTACGATCCTTTTTCTCTTATGAAATTTCTAGTTAGATGAACGATTCTCTGCTGCACGACGTAGTGGTCTTTCCTTCTTATGAGGGCCGGTATCTCACTTTCGAAAGAGAGTCTCGAAGTGCAATGGCGGAGCCAGGATTTTTATTAAGGGGAGTCAAAATATAAAGAAATAAACTCACCAAGAAGTCAAGGGGTATCAATACATAGTATACATACATATTTTTTTTTTTAAAATTACCCAACTACACAGTATAGTTTTCCGACAAAATGGTGTCAGTTGACACCCCTTGGGTGCGTGTGGATACGCCACTGTCGACGTGGCAGTGTAGACCTAGCTCCATAGCTGGGCTAGTCACTGGCTAGAGGGCCAGTCACTGCTGGGACTATAATGTACAGGAACTGTTTTAAAAGGTCAATAATAATGAGGCTATGGTTATGGGGTAAATAATAATGTAGAGACTGTTAAGAGGGGACTGCTTATTTTAAGAGTTTTATTTTTAATCTTTGGTTACTCTTATCTACATATTTATAATTGCTAACACATTGCGAGTATTGGAGTTCAATAAGAGCCAATCAAACGTTGTATTTTACAACAATTACTTTTTCTTGTACGACCAACCAAATACTCCAATATACTATAACTTATATAGAATTTTATACTGAGATTATTTTTGATAATATGGGAAACCAAACGACTCTGAAGAATATACTCTCTAACTAATTTATTTAAATAAATTTTGTTTATTTGGTAAATATTTCAGAAGAAGTAGAAGTGAAAAATGAGTTAAAATATTTACCAACCTCAATAATAGCCACACTTTAGTTTCTCAAGTTTGAATTACATGACACACTTGTCACTAGTTTCCTCTTTTGTAGCTCATGAATATAACAAAATTGAATCGAGAAAGACCATATACTCAAACATCAAACATTCAAGCTAGAGAAAAGGAGAATGTTTTCGTCAACTTAATGACAAAATTTTCCCAAATATAAAAGATAAAGTGTTTACAAAGAGCGTAAAGATTGAGGGGGATAAAGAAAATGGTCAACAGAGAGCAGAGGGAAGCAACAACGGCTCAACCTCTGCTCTTTCACCGACCAAGAAATTCGTGACTTTGGAAATGGAGACACCGGGCGGCTCAGCCGGGGAGACGCCTCTATATGGCGGCTCCTCAATGGAGCCGACTGAGCTTCACTCGGCACCATCTGCCATGCTGGCGGATTACCCGCCGGTGCATGGCTTTCAGGATGCGAAAAATTTAGTTTGCATGGAATCACGGAAATTATGGGCAATTGCAGGTCCCATAGCCTTTAATATTTTGTGTAATTATGGGATTAATTCTTTTACAAGTATATTTGTTGGACATATTGGTGATGTTGAGCTCTCTGCCGTTGCCATTTCTTTATCGGTTATAGCAAATTTCTCATTTGGATTCTTGGTTAGGTTCCTTTTATTCTCCCTCATTCTCAAGTTCTGTTCTTTTTTCTTGTTTCTTGGAAATTATTCCAACATCATCATCCCATCAAAAATATAAAATAAAATAAAATAACGAAAAATTATAAAAAAAGTTGTTTGTGTTCATCAACCTCTCTGGTGAGATTACTACTATACATCACAAAAAAACTTAGTTCTAGAATCTTGAAATAATCTAGAATCTCAAAGAGGTTGTAACTTTTGGAATCTCTTATGTTATTTTTAGCTATCTAAGTTTTGTTTTAAATGGATATATCAGTTAGGTATGGGTAGTGCACTTGAGACATTATGTGGACAAGCATTTGGTGCAGGCCAAGTAGAATTGCTAGGAGTTTACTTACAAAGATCATGGATAATACTTGTTGGTTCCTGCTTCTGCATAATGCCACTCTACATCTTCTCAGCACCAATATTAAAGCTTCTAGGCCAAAGACATGACATAGCAGAGTTAGCTGGAAAATTTTCAATTCAAATCATACCTCAAATGTTCTCCCTCGCTATCAACTTCCCAACCCAAAAATTCTTGCAAGCACAAAGCAATGTTGCGGTTCTTGCTTGGGTTGGATTCATGGCTTTGATCGTGCATGTCGGTGTGCTCTTTCTTTTTGTAAGAGTTTTTCGATGGGGTGTTACTGGTGCTGCTGCTGCCTATGATGTTTCTGCTTGGGCTATTGCTTTGGCTCAGGTGATTTATATTGTTGGTTGGTGTAAAGATAGTTGGAAAGGGTTGTCTTGGTTAGCGTTAAAGGAACTTTGGCCTTTTGTAAAGCTTTCTGTTGCATCAGCAGTTATGATTTGCTTGGAGATTTGGTATTTTATGACTATCATTGTCTTAACTGGCCATCTTGAAGATCCTGTTATTGCTGTTGGTTCTCTTTCTATTTGGTATAATATTTGCAAATATGCACACCCTTCTTTATAATGTGTTTACCACTGTTCTGTTTCAAACTTAGATTCTTATTATTTTTCCTTCATTGTTTCAGTATGAACCTTAATGGATGGGAAGGCATGTTGTTCATTGGAATTAATGCAGCAATAAGGTAGTTTACAAGTTTTGCTTTCACCTCTATTTACAGTTAAGATTAAACATAGAATACGGTTAAGTTACCAAATTATGATCAGTATAGACCATTGCCGGTAGAAGGGGAGCCTTGGCGTAACTGGTAAAGTAGCTGCCATGTGATCAGGAAATCACAGGTTCAAGTCGTGAAAACAGCCTCTTGCAAAAATGCAGGTAAGGCTGCATACAATAGACCCTTATGGTCCGGCCCTTCCCCGGACGCCGCGCATAACAGGAGCTTATTGCACCGGGCTGCCCCTATATACACTGACACATATATTTTAACAAGGGTGTTTTTAGATTACCAAATTATGATAAGTATAGCCGGTTATCTTAACCTGATAATATAAAAAAGTTGTTCGTACATTGTCGATGCACAAAAGTAGAACTCTTCTGATTAGTGTAATTACTTTTTCAATTTTTTATTTTTCAGTGTTCGCGTATCCAACGAGCTTGGATCGGGCCACCCAAGGGCTGCAAAATATTCAGTTTTTGTAACAGTGGCTGAATCTCTCATAATTGGGATATTTTGCATGATACTCATCATATTAACAAAGGACCATTTTGCTATGCTTTTCACAAGCAGTGAAAAAATGCAAAAAGCAGTTTCTAAGTTAGCATATCTTCTTGCTGTAACTATGCTGCTTAATAGTGTCCAGCCAGTTATATCAGGTACTAAAATATGATGCTTCTTATTTAAAACAGTCTCATAATAATGGAAAAGGTTGAGATAATACTTCTAATATTGAAGGTGTTGCTGTTGGAGGAGGATGGCAAGCATTAGTGGCATACATTAATTTGGCTTGCTACTATGTCATTGGCCTCCCACTTGGATTCCTCCTAGGCTATAAAACAAGGTTGGGAGTTCAGGTAACAAAGAAAATCTTTGTACTGATAATGTTTTATTTTTTTCTAAATAACGGGGCGGAAGAGGAAAAGCTTGATTCTTGTCTACGTTATAGTCTATTATGTTGTTATTATTAGTACCGATTTCATTAAGGTGGTAGATATTTTTGTTTGTCTATATAATTTGTTGAATAATAGTAGCCGGTTTAGATATTAGATTTCTCTAATTTAGTGATGTTGCCTTATTTGAAGAGTTTTTGAGTTACAAAAATTAGTAAGCATAGATGTAACACGATAGTGTAGTTTCTCGTCCAAATGTTCAAAAATGTTGAAGCAAAAAAGTATGCTAAAGGAATGTCAAGTTGATGGTTATTTCTTGTCAAGGTTGCTAATTATCACTTCATTTTCTATCTCATTTTGTAGGGAATATGGATGGGCATGATTTTTGGAACTTTTCTGCAAACTGTAATTCTTTGTATTATTGTATACAAAACCAATTGGAACGACGAGGTAATTGTTTGCTTCGGTAAGATAGTAATTGCAAAATTTTAAGTAGGTGGTCATTGGATAATTGCAAATATCAAAGGGATTCTTGCTTGAGGGGCGGAGCTAGAACACATATTACGGGTTCGGCCAAACCTAACGACTTTAATTCAAATTATATATTTATCTTAAAAAATTTATTGCATGTGTGACAATTATTAATTTAGAATTCAGTAACTTAAACGAAATAGAATTTCGAACCCATAAACTTAAAATTATGGCTCCGCTTCTAATTGCGCTTTCTAATTTCAGGTAGCACAAGCATCAGAGAGAATGAGAAAATGGAGTGGCATTTCTGATGAATCGGATACAAAGTAAAATTCATATCAAATTCAGAGATAACATTGTCCGCCGAATAGAAGATTGACATCAGGAGATATTTTTAATCCCGTGCAATTTTTTTTTAATTATTCTTGTAGACATCAATGCCAAATTTTTCTTTCTTTTTTTCTTTAGGTATATAGTAGATGAAAAAGTTAATGCAAAGCTAGATCTCTATTTTTCACTTACTTTTTTTCCAAATATTATTAAATATTTTTTAATAGGTGTGCCAAAACCTTAAACAACACTTATTTGGGCCGGAGATAGTATTATTTTACACAATTATCGTAACTTTTAGGAATTAAAATTTAAGAAATGTAAATTTAAACTTTGTCATAGTACTTTTTTATCAATTATCTGTAGCTATTATCCTAATATATCCTTCTACCGAGAATTGATATATAGACGATACAACTGAGCTCAGAATGAGCTCTAATGGAGGAAAACAGTAAAGGTCCCAATTCTGGAGAGAACCTTCTAGAGGAAGACCCACACGTGAATAAGGAAAATGATTCTTCAATCTATTGACTATCTGTAGCTTCATATATACAATGCTATAGTAGTACAATTGTATGCCAGCTGGCACTTACTAACCCTTACAAGACTAGCCTACTTTACAATGAAGTAACTATATAGAAAGTGGCTAATAGTTAAATATGGTAATAATCTCTATACCCCCCTCAAGTTGGAAGGGAGGAAGTCAATGACAACTTGCTAAGAAGATTGGAATATTTGGCCCCATTCAGAGATTTGGTGAAGATATCAGCCAATTGGTCATGAGTGGAGATGTGATGTAGAGAGATGAGCTCTTCCTGCAACTTGTCGCGCACAAAATGACAGTCGGCCTCAATATGTTTCGTGCGCTCATGAAAACGGAATTTCTGGCAATATCCGGAGCTACCTGACTATCACAAAAAACATGTACAGGAAGAGATAAAGGAGCAGCCAACTCAGTAAGTAATCTGATCAACCGAACCAATTCTCCCACCACCTTCCTACAAGACATGTACTCAGTTTCTGCTGATGAAAGGGAAATTGTGGATTGTTTTTTAGACTTCCAACTGAATGGATAGTCAGCAAAGAAAACAATATAACTACTAATAGACTTCCTAGACTTAGGGCATGCTGCCCAGTTGGAGTCACGAAATACTTTCACATTATAATCCAAACTATTGCTGATGAAGATCCCTAAATCAGGACATCCTTTTAAATACATCAGCACATGGACAACAACTTTCAAGTGTGAATCTCTGGGACTTTGCATATACTGGCTTAAGTGTTGGACACTGATCACTGCCTACTCCGCACCACTAAAAAGTAGCGAGAGAGGATCGCAATAGATTTTACCCGATTTATGGGTCGGGATCGATTTTCGCAGGGAGTTAGGAAGGGAGTCGAGTTTCTATCTAGAGTGGAGTTGTGTAATTGTTCCAAATATCACTTCCAATATTTTTTGGATTTTTCTTTAATAATATACTATTATCAACTATTAATTATAAATGCATCTAGATTATACTAAACGAGAATTGCTACAACTTGTATCTAATGGATAAAAAGGCACTAGGGTAGTGACTTTCACCTAGGTGGCTAATTGACGAGTAGTTTCTTCTAAGGCATGATTGACATATTTGGAGAAATATGCTATAACCGTTATACGATTTTACCCACTCTCACACCTCTCGGTAGAAAGAGTGATTTTGCGCAATTGACTTTCTCAAGACCAATTGGGTAGGCAAATTTGCTCAAACAACTGGGGTTCAAGTCGGGTAATTACTCTTTCAAGGTTTAACCCTTTAATTGGGACTATCAATTCTCTTGAGTCCATCCCAATTTCTTGTTGGGTCAATTTTGGAGACTTAGGCTCTCTTTCTCAAGAAGAACCAAATCAACTTAACACAAACCAGTGTTTGCAACGACTAATTCATAAATTAAACCATAAAATTGACCCAAATAACAAATACCCATAGCCTATCTAGCCCTAAATTACAACACCCATCAATTACCCACACTAGGGTTGAGCCACAACCCTAGCTAATGGGTTTAGCTACTCATGCTTGAAGAGAAAATCAGATAAATAGATGAAGAGAAAGACATAATAATAAATTACTGAAGTAAATATAATGATTCAATTACTAAAACTACGTTAAATTTCCCAAAATGGCTTCTCACGAGCGCAGCTCAAGTCTGAAAAATAGTTGATACCCTAAAAATGGAAAAAGGTTCTATTTATACTAGGCTGGAAAAACTGGACAAAAATGCCATGCGGGGTCGGTGCGGACCGCACAAAATGGTGTGCGGCCGCACTAGGCTCTTGACTATGAAAAATCAATTCTCTGAACCCAGGATCCGCGGACCGCACAGAATGGACTGCGGCCGCGGAGGCATCTAGCGCGGTCCGCACAAACATGACCACAGACCGCATAGGCTTGAAGCTAGGCACTTGACATCTCTCTGAAATTTGCTTCCGCGGACCGCATAAAATGATAGTGCGGTCGTGGTATCTTTAGTGTGGACCGCACAATGTGTACTACGGCCGCACTGCTTTGATGCCTTCAAATCCAGTCTCTAAATCTCCCTAGTGCAGACCGCACAAAGTGTGGTGCGGCCGCACTAGGCCTGTTTGTTCTAAGTTGTCTTGTCTTTGGTACTTGTGCAGGTTTCACTCCTTTTGAGGTTATCTTTGACATCTCGTCAATTTGTTGATCAAACCTGCAATCAAGCACAACTTATGAGCCTTTTGGGACAATTTTGTTAGAATTTATAATCAAAGCGTAAGCAAGAAGGAGCATGAAACACGTCAAAATCCCTAGTTATCAGACACTATAAGCAATGTTAGGTCATGTATTGGTGAGAAAATTCAACTTGCCAATGAACTTTCTATAACGTATGGGATCATTCAGGAGAGTGCCATCATAAGGCTTCAGTTTAAGTGATGGATTAAGAGGTGAGCACGGGGAAGAGTAAGACATATAGGCATATTCAGAGAGTAAGTCCATGTTGAACTTCTTTTGAGTGATTAATACTCAAGTTGGCATATAAAGAATCTGCAGCCCCTGAAAGTAGTGCAACCTACCATGATCTTTATTTGGAATGTCTCATGCAGAAAACTTTTAAGAGACTCCATTTCTTCCAAGTGTGTTCCAGTGAGAAGAATATCATCCACATAAACTACTACAAATACCACAGAAGCATCATTCTTTTTGTGGAACAAGGAATAATCAAACATAGAGTGTTCATAACCCCTAGAACAGAGTGCCTCAGTCAATTTGGCATACCATTGCCTACTAGCCTGCTTTAAACCATATAGGGATTTATTCAATCTATACTAGACATGGCTTGTCTACAAGTAAACCTGGAGGCACTGGCATATACACTTCTTCATATAAATCACTATGAAGGAATGCATTATTAACATTCAATTGGTAGATCTCCCATGTCTTCTTAATAACAGTCCATATTAAGACCCGAACAGTTGTTATTTTAACAACTGGGGAAAATTTTTCAGTATAGTCCACTCCAGCGTCTTAAGTGTACCCCTTCACAACCAATTTTGCATTGTATCTCTCAATACTCCCACTTGCCTTATTATTTCGACCCGAAATTCCCACCGCCAAGACCGTGATGGCGCCCAACATTTTACTTGCTAGACAAGCCAACGTTAGAGAATCAATAATCCAATACTTATACATTTCAGTGATTAATAGCAAATAAACTAAAACGAGTTAAGATGAAAGCGAAAATTCATAACTGCCTCAATACATATATATACCACAACCAGGATCTGGAGTTACAATTTATGAACTTCTAAGATTTCACTCTACAATTAAATGTCTGAAAGAAATATAATAATTTTTGAAATGAAAGAAACAATAAAATAAAATATCTAGAAGGGGACTCCAGGGTCTGCGGACACCGGCAGATCTACCTTGGGTCTCATATAGGATGAATCTAGTAACTAACCTCATGATCAGCTCGGGCCAGTACCAAAATCTGCACAGGAAGTGTAGAGTACAGTATCAGTACAACCGACCATATGTACTGGTAAATGTCTAGTCTAACCTCGGCGAAGTAGCGACGAGGCTATGACAAGACACCTACAATAAACATGTTGAGTATAACAATATGTACCAATAATAGCAATGAAAAAAACCAGACAAGTAATATTATGAGGGGGACATGCTGAAGGGATCACAAGACAAAGGATTACAACAGTAAAAAGAACTTGATTAACCGATATACTTTGAACAAATAGGGACAAGTAACCAGAGTAAAAGAAAATGTACGGCATCACCCTTCGTGCTTTTACTCTCAACCTCATCATATGAACCAATAAAAATGGCACGATATCACCCTTCGTGCATTAACTCTCTCATAACATGGCACGACATCACCTTCGTGCATTAACACTCACATATGGAATGAATTCACCCTTTGTGCATTAACACTCACAAGATGGAACGCCATCACCCTTCGTGCATTAACACTCACAAAACATGGCACGATATCACCCTCCGTGTATTAACACTCTCCCTCGCCAAAACAATGAATAATAACAACAGAGAGATAGAAATAACAAATACAAGTCTTACTTCAACATTTGGTTCCACAATACCAACCTCAACTTTGAGTCAATAATCAATCAATACCAACATCTGTAAACATTATAAGAATGATCAACATAATTATTAACTAGTCTAAGCATGGATAAAATGATCAAGAAAAGCAACAATTACAAGAATAAGACACAACCGCATGCTATAACCAGACAATAACCCATAGGTACTCGTCACCTCACCTATACGTTGTACCCAACATCTAAACAAGTAGCAAATAGACAAATAGATCCTTATCCCTCAAGCCAAGATTAACCATGGCACTTACCTCGCTCCAACAGCCAAACTCAAAGCTCAACCACGGCTTTTCCCTTCAGATAAGCCCCCAGACCAATAGAATCTAGAAAATTACCAACTAAATGATTCAAATTAAGCCTTAGGAACTACCCTCAATTGCAAAGAATTCAATTTAGGCTATTTTTGAAAAGGTTAATACCAGGCCCGCTTGGTCCAAACCTGAAATTCGGACCAAAACCCGATTACCCATTCACCTCCGAGCCCGGTTATATAATTGGTTTTGGAATACGACCTCAATTTGAGGTCTAAATCCCTAATTTATCAAATTCCTAGTTTCTACCCAAAACCCCCCAATTCAACCAAGAAAACCTTAGGTTTTAGGTTGAAATCTTGTAAAATATAGTCGAAGATTGAAAGAAACTAGTTTAGAATCACTTACCAATGATTTGGGGAAGGAAAGTTCATTGGAAAATTTCCTCTAAGGTTTTAGGTTTCGAATATTTGAAGAATGGAAGAAAAATCCCATCTAAGTCATATTTACCCAGCTGCAGATGTCACAAATGTGAAGCTCGCAAATGCGAAGGAGCCATCGCAAATGCAAATCCCTTCACACCTCTGCTGTCTTCGAAAATATAAAGACTGGTTTGCAAATGCGAAACCTGTGAGGCCCAAATTCTCTTCGCATTTGCGATGAGAAGCTCACAGATGCGAACCCCCTAGAGGTCATAAATGCAATGCCTGGTCTCGCAAATGCAAGATCAGAGGCCTGCAATAAGATCAGATACGCCATCAATTTTTCCAAGTAAAATTTTCACTCCGTAGACTATCCGAAACTCACACGGGTCCTCGCAGTTCCTAACTAAACATGCATAGAAGTCCTAAAACATCACGTCAAATGAAGTGAGATTTTCAAGAAAACTTTGAAACCTCTATTTTCACAATCGGGCGTCCGAATCAGGTCAAACCAACTCTGTTTCTCACCAAATTTCACAGACAAGTCATAAATATGTTATTGGACTTATACCAGGTTCCGAAACTAAATACGGACTCGTTATACCAAAAGTCATACTTTCTCAAACATTTCCAATTCATTTATCCTTTAACTATCAAATTTTGACAAAGTCCGATATCTCAGTCTAGGGACTTTCGATTTCGATTCCGGACATACGCCCAAGTCCCAAATCACGATACAGACCCACCAGGACCGTCAAACATGAATTGGGGTCCGTTTACCAAAAATATTGACCGAAGTCAACTTAAATAAAGTTTTAAGGCAAAATTTCTTATTTTTATCAGTTTTTAATATAAAAGCTTTTAGGAAAGATGCCGGACTGCGCACACAATTCGAGGAAGTCTAAACACATGACTTTTAAGGCTTTAGATCACAGAATTATGTTTCAAAACATGATATGACTTATCGGGTAATCACATTCTCCACCTCTAAAACAATTATTCGTCCTCAAACGGATAGAGAAAAGTTCATGGACTTGTGAAAAGGTGGGGATATCTACTCCACATATCCGACTCGGACTCCTAGGTAGCTACCTCAACGGGCTGACCTCTCCACTGCACTCGAACTGAAGGATAACTTTTCGATCTCAACTGACAAACTTTCTAGTTTAGAATAGCTACCAGCTCCTTCTCATAAGTCAAATCCTTGTAAAACTAGACAGTGCTGAAATCTAACACGTGGGATGGATCGCCGTGATATTTTTGGAGCATGGACACATGGAACACCGGATGAACTGCTAATAAACCAGGTGGTAACGCGAGTCTGTAAGCCACCTCTCACACTCGCTCAAAAATATCAAAAAGTCTGATATACCTAGGGCTCAACTTTCCCTTCTTTTCGGATCTCATCACACCATTCATGGGTGATACCCGGAGCAACACTCTCTATCCGACCATGAATGCAACATTATGAACTCTACAGTTGGCATAACTTTTCTACCTGGACTAAGCTGTGCAAAGGAGATCTTGAATAATCTTGTCTTTATCCAAGGCATCCTGTACTAAGTCTGTACCCAATAACCGAGCATCCCCCGGCTCAAACCACCCGACTAGCGATCGGCACCGCCTACCATATAATGCCTCATAGGGATCCATCTGAATGCTCTACTGATAATTGTTGTTGTAGGTAAACTCCACTAGCTGTAAAAACTGATCCCAAGAACCTCCGAAGTCTATAACACAAGCGCGGAGCATATCCTCCAATATCTGAATAGTGCGTTCGGACTGTCTGTTCGTCTAAGGATGAAATGTTGTGCTCAGCTCAACCTGCGTGGCCAGCTCAACCTGCGTGCCCAGCTCAAACTGTACTGCCCTCCAGAAGTGCGAGATGAACTTTGTACCTCAATCAGAAATGATAGACACGGGCATACCATGTAGACGGACAATCTCGCAAATATAAATCTCTGCCAACCGCTCTGAAGAATAAGTAACTACAACAGGAATGAAATGCGCTGACTTAGTCAGCCTGTCCACAATAACCCAAACTGCATCGAACTTCCTCTGAGTCCATGGGAGTCCAACAATGAAATACATAGTGATACGCTCCCACTAACACTCAGGAATGTCTAATTTCTGAAGCAAACCACCAGGTCTCTGATGTTCACATTTTACTTGCTGACAATTTAGACACCGAGACACATATGCAACTGTATATTTCTTTATTCTCCTCTACTAATAATGTTTCCACAAGTCCAGATACATCTTGGCGGTGCTCGAATGAATAGATTAACGGGATCTATGGGCCTTCTCAATAATAAACTTACAAAAGTCCATCCACATTAGGCACACAAATATAACCTTGCATCCTCAATACTCCATCATTTCCAACAGTAACCTTCTTGGCACCACCGTGCCACATTGTGTCCCTAAGGACGAGCAAATGACGGTCACTATACTACCGATCTCTGATGCGCTCAAACAAAGAAGAGCGAACAACTGTACAAGCTAGAACACGGTTGGGCTCAAAAACATCCAACCTCATGAACTGATTGGCCAAGGCTTGGACATCTAATGCAAACGGTCTCTCAGCAACTGGAATGTACATAAGACCGTCCATACTAGCTGACTTTGAGTCAAAGTGTCGGTCACCATATTGGGCTTCACAAGATGGTACAATATGGTGATATCATAGTCTTTTAATAGCTCCAACTATCTCCTCTGCCTCAAATTCTTTCTACTTGAACAAATACTGCAAACTCCGATGATTTGTGAATACCTCACATGGCATATCGTAAAGATAATGCCTCCAAATCATTAGCGCGTGAACAATGACTGCTAGCTCTAGATCATGAACATGGTAATTCTTCTCGTGAACTTTCAATTGTCGCAAAACTTATGCAATTACCTTGCCATCCTACATCAACACCGTACCGAGTCTAACACGAGATGAGTTATAATACACCGTATAAGATCCTGAACCTGTAGACAACACCTACACCGGCATCATAGTCAAAGGAGTCTTGAGCTTCTGGAAGATCTCCTCACACTCGTTTGACCATCTTAACAGGTCACCCTTCTAGGTCAACCTGGTTAATAGGGTTGTTATAGATGCGAACCCCTCCACAAACCAATGGTAATAACCCACCAAACCCAAGAAACTACGGATCTTTGTGGCTGAAGTAGGTCTAGTCCAGTTCTGAAATGCCTCAATCTTCTTACGATCCACCTGAATACCCTCTGCTGATACAACGTGCCCTAAGAAGGCGACTGAGTCCATCCAAACCTCGCATTTTGAAAACTTAGCATATAACTGGTTGTCTCTCAGAGTTTGAAGTACGATCGGAGATGCTACACTTGCTCCTCTCGACTATGTGAGTAGATCAATATATCACTAATAAACACAATCACAACATAATCCAAATAAGACTTGAACACCCGGTTCATCAAGTCCATAAATGTTATCGGGGCATTTGTCAGCCCAAATGACATTACTAGAAACTCATACGCCCAAATCGAGTCCGAAAATTTGTCTTACGGACATCGGATGCCCTAATCCTCAATTGATGGTAGCCAGACCTTAAATCGATCTTTGAAAACACGTTGGCACCCTAAAGCTGATCAAATAAGTTATCAATCCTCGGCAATAGATACATGTTCTTGATAGTGACTTTGTTTAACTACGAGTAATCAATGCACATCCTGATTGATCCATATTTCTTCTTCACAAATAACACGGGCACACCCCAGGGAAAGATACTAGGTCTACTGAAGCCCTTATGAAGCAAATCTTTCAACTGTTCTTTCAATTCTTTCAACTCTGGAGAGGCCATAGGGTATGGTAGAATAGAAATAGATTGAGTTCCCGAAACCAAATCAATACAAAAGTCTATATCCCTGTTGGGTGGCATTCCCATGCAGGTCTGCAGGAAATACCTCTGGAAACTCTCAGACAACTGGTACAGAATCCATGGAAGGAACCTATGCACTAGAATTGCGAACATAAGCCAAATAAGGTAAACACCCTTCTCGACCATACGTCGCGCCTTCATATGAGAGATACCTTCTTATAAGATATAACCCTGTTGGTAGAATGGACAGGAATCCCTCTCCATTCTACCAGTAGGGTTATCTCTTATATGAAGTCTCCAGGAGTCCCTCTACATTCTAATTGAGGTAACCCCGACAAGTCTAAAGTCACCGTCTTGGCGTGGCAATCTAATTTAGCATGATAAGGTGACTACCTATCCATACCCAATATGACATCAAAGTCTACCATATCAAGAAGCTAAAGGTCCATACTAGTCTCAAGACTCCCGATGGTAACTACACACGAGCAATAAATGCGGTCTACTATAATAGCACCTCTCACAGGTGTGGACACATACACAAGAGTACTCAAAGAATCACGAGGCACAACCAAATGAAGCAAAATGGGATGACATGTACGAATAAGTAGAACCCAGATCAAATAGGACTGAAGCATCTCTACTGCAAACTGAAATAGTATCTGTGATAACAGTGTCAGAAGACTGAATCTTAGGCCTGGCTGGAAAAGCATAACATTGGGGTTAGGCCCCACCACTCTGGACTACATCTCTAGAACGGGCCCTCGCTGGCTGGCCTCCACCTGTAGGAGCCTGACCTCCACCTCTAATATTGTCCTGACCACCACCTGTGGGCATGACCCTTGCCGCTAGCTGGCGGAGCGAGTGGTGAAGCATCTAGTGCCGGGACTATGGCACGAGAAACCTAATGCTGAGAACTACTCAATGCACGAGGGCAAAATCTAGCAATGTGCCTTGGATCACCACAAGTATAATAGGATCTCAACTGTTGTGACTGCTGACCTTAAAACTAGCCATGTCGACCCGAGTAACTGATAACTAGGGATTTTGCCATGTTTTATACTCCTTCTTGATTAAGCTTTGGTTATAAATTGTTATAAAAAGTCCCAAAAGGCTCATAAGTGTTCTTGATTGCAGTTTTGATCAACAAAGTGATGAAATGTCAAGGATCTGCTCAAAAGGGAGTGAAACCTACTCAAGTATCAAATACAAGGCAAACTGAGGGCAAAAAGGCCTAGTGCGGCCGCATTCAACTTTGTGCGGTCTGCATTAGGTAGATTCAGAGAATTGGAAAAACCAGGCTTCAGGCAATGCAGCTGCCGTTCATATTGTGCGGTCCGCGGTGAAGTCTCCGCGGCTGCACGACCATTTTATGCGGTCCACAGAGTAGATATTCAGAGAGTTGAAATTGCCAGATTCCAAGCCTTTGCAGTTCGCGGTCATCTTTGTGCGGACCATGCTAGCTGCCTCTGCGGCCGCGGTTCATTCTGCGCGGTCTGCGGAGCCCAACTTCAGAGAGCCAAGTTTTGAAATCCAAGAGCCTTGTGCGGCTGCGGTCCATTTTGTGCTGCCCGCACTAACCCCGCAGGGGTATTTTTATCTAGTTTTTCCAGCTTAGTATAAATAGAACATTTTACCATTTCCGAAACGTAGGAACGATCTGACTAGAAAGTCATTCAAAACTTGATCGAAAAACCAGCGTTTATTGAAGAAGTTATAGAGTCGATTACTAATAGTACTAAAGGAAGAGTTCAACAGAAGTCATCTCTCTGACACTGGCTGTTCTTTCTACCTAAACTTGCGGCTTCTTTCATCAAAGATAGGTGTGAGAGTGAATCGATATCGTAAAATGGATTCGAGTACCATTCTGATCGCCTCTTTCATGATCCTTTATATAGGTAGAACTACTGTGAGCGGTCTAAACTTCGACCTCTAGCACGACAAAGCACTCATTGAGGGCATGGAATGTTTAATTTTTTGGTCATGACTCTACTCGCGCGTGGTCATAATATTTATCCCCGGTGAGATTCTGCAGAATAAATGTGTTAATAAACTCCATTGGATGGGTCCTTTTTTGAGTACATCTATGTAAAATCCACCCATAAGTGGAGCGACTGAGTTTCTCCCGGTGCCATTGATTTTTCCGTATCGTCGTAATAGTCGAGGTCTTCTGAGCTCTCTTTTTCTGTGAACATTTGTGTGCCCATAAGGCATGACAAAAATTGGGCTTCTAGACGCCTTACAATAAAGAAGCACCAGCCCCTCGGTGTCTTACACGTCTTCTTCGACCCTACCGAAGCAGCTTTCTTTCTTCAAGCTTGCTGACTAGGGTTGGCAGCTAAATTCAGTCTTCGAGACCCCATAACATAAGAAAGTCGTGGAGTGCATAAACCTTCCTCGGTGAAAGGGGGCCAAAAAGGTGTGTGGGAGAAATAATTCTAAAATGAGAGAAGATTTCGTCCACGGTGCTACCTTTTTTTTCCAAGGGATGGGGTTGGGGTGTATAATAACCTTTTTTTTAGGATGCCCGGGAACAACTCCTAAGTAGGCCAGAAGAAGTGTGTTCTAAATCAGGTCCTTTTATAGCCCCTTCCAGCCAAGCCAGTTGGAGTGGTATCGATCGAGTCAGAGCGAGTTCGACTCGCTAACGATCAGCAAGTGAAGGACCGATCCTTTTGCGCCAATACTATTGCGAGACTAGTACTTGGTGGCTCACGAGCAACATATAGACTAAGGTTGCCCATCACTCCCTCACTCTTTTTTGAAGGCGGACTTCTTTTATCGAGCGGCTCTCTCTGTTGACAATAAAAGCGATAGTCTGGGCTGTCTGAAATAAGCAGTAATTTTTCTCACTCCTAATCCTAATAAATACCACGTGAAGCGTTAGGTCATCTGTTATCTTTAGAATTAAGTTGCGCTCGTGAGAACACCTTTTGTGTCCATTTTTGGCATCTTAGCTTCAAATTAATGATATATTATTGTAATTTAATTTAGCATTTAGTTATTATGTATTGTTCTTCATCTATTTCTTTATTTTCTTGTTCAAGTGTGTGTAGCTAAACCCATTAGCTAGGGTTGTGGCTCAACCCTAGTGTGGGTAACTAATGGGTGTTGCCATCTAGGGTTAGATTGACTATGGGTGTTTGCTATTTGGGTTGATTTTATGTTTTAATCTATGAATTGGTGGTTGCAAACACTGATTTGTGCTTTGTAGATTTGACTCTTTTTTATAAAGAGTTTAGGTCTCAAAAATTGACCCAACAAGGAATTGGGATAGACTCATGAGAAATGATAGTCCCAATTAACGGGTTAAACCTCGAGAGAGTAATCACCCTACTTGAGCCCTAGTTGCTTGATCTAATTTGCCTACCCATTTGGTCTCGAGAGAATCAATTGGGAAAAATCACTCTCTCTACCGAGAGGTGTGAGAGTGGGTAAAATTGTGCAACGGTTATAGCATAAGCCCCAATTATGCCAATCAAACCTTAGTAACATCTACCCGTCAATTAGCCACCTAGGTGATGTCACGACCCTAGTGCCCTTCTTCCCATTAGATACAACTTTAGAAATTATCTCGTAGCATAGTCTAGTTTTAATTAGTAGTTTGATAATAGTAGTTTATAATTGAAAAACCCAAAAATAAAGAGAATATCATTAAAGAGCACACATGCAATTCTATTCTAAGTAGATACCCAAATTCCCTTCTAGCTCTCTGAGGATTCGATCCCGATCCTCATATTGGGTAAAAGCTATTGTGACCCTCTTATCCTACTTTTTAGTAGAGTGGAGTTGGCTACGATCACTTTTTGGCACTGTTGCCGGGGAGCTTACGGTTTTTGACTATCTATTTAGTAGTTTTGTGTGTTATTCGTCCTTACTTCTTTGTTACTAATTTTGTTTGTGTCGATTACTCAGGTACAAATGGCTCTCAATGCTAATGAACCTCTTGGCAATGTGAATGTGGGGGATGAGGTAGATGATCTTTGATCAAGAAGAGGTTCCTATTTTACCTCAAGCTCCATATAGAGGCCGTCAGGCCAACACAAATGACAATAAAAATATCCCAGACCCTCCTCCGCCACCGCCAAGAGTGGATCCAAAAGTCCTCCCAAATCAAGGATATGCGAGTGCTATCGTTCCTCCCCGAATCCGGGCAGGGAACTTTCAAATCACAAATGTCACGTTGACCTTGCTCGATCAACGAGGGTATTTTACGTGCGCCTCCGATCAAAATGCCTACAAGAACTTGAAGGGGTTCGTAGATACATACTGGGGTAGCAAGCAAACAAACGTGTCTAAGGATGCGTTGAGATTGAGGCTTTTCTCGTTTTCTCTTCGGGGTAAAGCATTGGATTGGTTAAAAATGCTACCCAATCATTCCATCACAATGCAGGATGAATTGGCGAACAAGTTTCTTCCCAAGTTCTTTTTGCCGAGTCATATGGCGGCGCTTTGAGATGAAATTTTGGCCTTCAAGCAAGAGCCAACGGAACCCTTGCATGAAATATGGGAGAGATTTAGAACAATTGTGAAAGAGTGCTCAAATAATGATATGACGGATGTGATGATTCAACAAACCTTTTATCGGGGCATTAACACCACTAATCAATGCATTGTGAACCAATTGGCCGGAGGCAACTTTATGAAGCTTCCTTACAATGAAGCCTGTGATGTTTTGGATGAAATTGCCGACACTTCTTCGGCATGGCAAAGTCGAGCAAATGTGCCCCAAGGTGAACCCACGGTCGTTCATTTGCACAAGGAGTTGCATGAACATGGTCAAGCTATTACCGAGCTTACTACTCATATGAATCAATTGGCGAAGGCGCAATTGCAACAAGCCCAAAATCCTCATCAAGTCAATGCCATGAAAGGAGTGAATATGCTTAAAAGAAGGCAAAGAGGGCAACAACCTCAAGGAAATTGTGATCAATATGATGATAATGGTGGTTTTTCAAATGAGTGTTATGATGAGCAAAGCGAAGAGGTTCAATATGTCAATAACTATCAAGGCAATCGAGTCAACTCTTCAAATCAACAATAGTGACCCTAAGGAAATCGAGGCAATCAACAAGGTGGTGGTAATTGGAATAACAACAACCAAGGCAAAAATTGGGGGAACAACAATTTGGGCAATCAAGGGAATTGGAATGGAAATAACAACAATTGGAACAACAATGGTCAAGGCAGGTGGAACAACAATGGAAACCAAGGCAACCGGGGGCAAGTCTTTCAAAGGCCCTCGATGTGCCAAATAACCGAACAATCCGCCTCCGTTTCAATCTCAAGGATCTAGTTCTTCGGGTAATGATATGGGAAGAATAGAAATGATGTTCGAACAAATGATGAAGAGGAACCAAGATTCCAATGCTCAATTGGCTTCCCACAATACCTCTATCCAGAATTTGGAGGTGCAATTAGGCCAAATATCTCAATCGTTGAATACTCGACCTAAGAGTGCTCTACCAAGTAATACGATAGTGAAACCGAAGGGAGGTAACAATCATGTGATGGTAGTTACAACAAGAAGTGGGAGAGGAGGTGATGTGCATGCCTCGAAAGAAAATCAAGTTGTGGATGATGATGTTGGGTTCCAAGAAGATGTGAGTCCTTTGATTGTTGAAGATGTGGTTGAGACAATATGAACAATGAAGTGAGGATAGATATTCATGAGGCCGAGGTGGAAACACAAGATGCCGTGAACCCGTCTAGGGAACACGTGATTGATATGCCCGAGCCAGTGGTGCCCAAAGCCAATGCACCTTTTCCTAGGCCACCTCTGCCTTATCCTCAACGGATAACAAAGCAAAAGGGTGATAACCAATTCAAAAATTTCATTAAAATGATGAAGAGTCTTACAATCAATGTGCCTTTGATGGAGGCACTTGAGCAAATGCCGGGGTATGCAAAGTTTATGAAGGATTTGGTAACGAAGAAGAGGTCAATGGAGTGTGAAACAATTAATATGACTCATCAAGTGAGTTCTATCGTATATTTTATGGCCCCGAAACTTGAAGACCCCGGAGCTTTTACTATCCCTTGCACTATCGGCAGTGCGGATTTTGCCAAGGCCCTTTGTGATTTGGGGGCTAGCATAAATTTGATGCCTTATTCTATCTTCAAGACTTTGGGAATTGGGCAACCTAGGCCAACCTCAATGAGACTTCAAATGGCAGATCGGTCGATGAAGCGGCCTTTAGGTATAATTCATGACGTACTTGTCCGGGTGGACAAATTCATATTACCGGCCGACTTTGTCATATTAGATTGTGAAGTGGACTTTGAAGTCCCGATTATTCTTGGGAGACCTTTCCTAGAAACGGGGAAGGCGTTGGTTGATGTTGAAGCGGGTGAACTAACTTTCCGAGTGGGAGATGAAAAGGTGGTCTTCCATGTTTGCAAATCCATGAAGCAACCCAATAGCATCGAGGTGTGATCTTTTGTGGACATTGTCACATCTGTGATAGTGGATGACACAAGTTCTATGATTAACGTGGAGGATCCCCTTGAGGCCGTGATTCTAAATATGGATGTCAATGATGATGCAAATAGAGTGGAATGCGTGAATGCTTTGCACGGTGTGGGCTCGTATTCTTATGAGCCTAGGAAATTGTCCTTGGATCTTGAAAATCGGAAAACTCCACCAACTAAGTCATCCATTTAGGAACCACCGGTGTTGGAGTTGAAACCACTTCCTCCACACCTCAGGTATGAGTTCTTGGGCTCAAATTCTACTTTACCAGTTATTATTTCTTCTTGCCTCACTAACTTGCATATAGACGCCACCTTGGCGGTTCTCAAAAGGATGAAGAAAGCAATTGGGTGGACATTGGCCGACATTCGGGGAATAAGCCCCACATTTTGCATGCATAAAATCATTTTGGAGGAGGATGCAAGGCCTTCCTTAGAACACCAAAAGAAGGATCAATGAGGCAATGCAAGAGGTGGTGAAGAAAGAAGTGATCAAATAGCTAGATGCGGGTATGGTTTATCCAATCTCCAATAGTTCATGGACTTCTTCGGTCCAATGTGTGCCAAAGAAAGGAGGGATGACGGTGGTGACAAATGACAACAATGAACTCATTCCCACTCGGACCATTACCGGGTGGAGAGTTTGTATGGACTACCAGAAACTCAACAAGGTGACCTGGAAGGATCATTTCCCGTTGTCGTTCCTCGACCAAATGCTTGATCGCCTTGCAGGGCGCACTTTCTATTGCTTTTTGGATGGGTATTCGATCTATAATAAAATCTTAATTGCCCCGATGGACCAAGAGAATACCATTTTCACATGCCCATATGGTATATTTGCTTTCTCCCGGATGCCATTCGGGTTGTGCAATGCTCCGGCGACCTTCCAATATGGCATGATGGCTATTTTTACCGACATGATGGAAGACATATTCGAGGTCTTTATGGATGATTTTAGTGTGGTTGGTGATTCCTTTGAAGAGTGCTTGGTAAAATTGGATAGAGTCTTGGCCCGATGTGAAGAAACTAATCTCGTTCTCAATTGGGAAAAATGCCATTTTATGGTTGAAGAATGTATAGTGTTGGGTCACAAGATTTCAGAGCATGGGATTGAGGTAGAAAAGGCTAAGATCGAGATGTTTTTGAGGCTTCCTCCCCTCACTTCTGACAAAGGGGTGAGGAGTTTCCTTGGGCATGCCAGGTTCTACCGGCGGTTTATCAAAGATTTCTCGAAGGTTGTGAATCCCCTTTGCAAGTTTCTAGAGAAAGAGGCTATGTTTGCTTTTGATGAAAAATGCATGGAGGCCTTTAAACTTCTAAAGCACAAGTTGACCACCACCCCGATCATTACCGCACCCAATTGGAGTTTGCCCTTTGAACTAACGTATGATGCAAGTGACATTGCAGTGGGGGCGGTGTTGGGCCAACGAATGAGAGAAATGTTCCATCCCGTGTACTATGCAAGTAAGACTTTGAATGAAGCTCAACGGAATTACATGGTGACGGAGAAGGAATTATTGGCCATTGTATTTGCCATGGAGAAATTTAGGACATATCTTATGGGAGCCAAGGTAATTGTACACACCGACCATGCCGCCCTTAGGTATTTGATGACCAAGAAAGATTCCAAGGCAAGATTGATGAGACGGGTATTACTTCTTCAAAAGTTTGACTTAGAAATAGTGGACCGAAAGGGAAGTAAGAACCAATTTGCGGACCACCTATCCCACTTGGAGGAGGAAGGAAGGCCATGTGACGGCCTTGAGATAAATGATATATTCCCCGACGAGCAACTTCTTTCCGTGTCAATGTGTGACATGCCATGGTTCACGGACATTGCCAATTTCATTGTAACTGGTATTATCCCGTGTGAGCTCTCTTCCAACCAAAGGAAGAAATTCAAACGGGATAGTTTGGATTTTTATTGGGATGATCCATACTTGTTTAAGATTTTCACGAATGGTGTGATTAGAAGGTGTGTCCCGGAGGGTGAACAATTGAGTATTTTGGAGGCTTGTCACTCCTCCCCCTATGGTGGCCATCATGGAGGGGTGAGGACGGCTTTAAAAGTTTTGAGTTGTGGTTTCTATTGGCCAACTTTGTTTAAAGATGTGAGTGATTTAGTTAAAAGATGTGATCAATGCCAACGAGCGGGCGGGATTCCCAAGAAAGACGAGATGCCTCTTAACACAATTCTTGAAGTTGATATCTTTGATGTTTGGAGTATTGATTTTATGGGCCCTTTTGTTAGCTCGTGTGGTAACACTTACATTCTTGTAGCAGTGGACTATGTGTCAAAATGGGTTGAGGCCGTGGCCCTGCCTAATAATGAAGCTAGGAGTGTGGTGGCATTTCTTAAAAAGAGCATCTTCACAAGGTTTGGTACACCCCGGGCAATCATTAGTGATGGAGGATCGCATTTTTGCAATAGAGCTTTTGATGCCTTTCTCTCCAAGTATGATTTCAATCACAAAGTATCTACACCGTATCATCCTCAATCAAGTGGCCAAGTTGAAGTATAAAATAGAGAAATCAAGAGCATCTTGTCCAAAATTGTCAATGCCAATAGGATCGATTGCGAAAAAGTTAGATGATGCTCTATGGGCTTACCGGACCGCTTACAAGACCCCAATTGGTATGTCGCCGTACCTTTTGGTGTTTGAGAAAGCATGTCACCTACCAGTGGAATTGGAGCATAAGGCCATATGGGTCTTGAGGAAGCTTAATCTTGAGTGGGATGTTGCGGCCAATCTCCTGTTGAACAACTCAATGAACTTGATGAATTCCAGTTCCATGCATACTCTAGTTCGTCCTTGTATAAGGACAAGATGAAGTACCTTTATGACAAATATGCTCGTGGAAAGGATTTCAAAGTCGGTGATTTGGTCCTCTTGTTCAATTCACATCTAAGGTTGTTTCCCGGAAAGCTAAAATCAAAGTGGAGTGGGCCATTTGAAGTTGTATGTGTAACCCCATTTGTTGCTCTAGATTTGAAGAACAAAAGTGGTAAAATATTTAGGGTGAATGGGCATTGTGTCAAGCATTATCTTGGGAAGTTTGATAATAGCCACGCGGTGGCTGTGGTTCATTTCAAATGATGTGATTGTAACCCGCCGTTAAATCAGGCACTTCTTGGGAGGCAACCCATGTGTTTTTCTTTTTGTTCTCTTTGATTTTCTTGGTAGTTAGGATTGATTTTTGAGCTAATTTGTTGTGAGATGTTGCAGGGATTGAGTTGATGCAGTGCTGGACATAATTGCAAAAGTGTTAAGTCTCTGAAGTTTTCCAGTGCGACCGCACATCCTTTTTGTGTGGTCCGCACTGGTGTGAGCAAGAAATGATGACTCTCTGAAGTTTGCCACCGCGGCCGCATGTCATTTTTTGTGGACCGCGGTGGACCTCCGCGGCCGTGATCGCTTTTGTGCGGACCGCGGAGGTTGCCTTCTCAAGCTTCTTCTGCATAAACCCAGCGCGATCCGCGGTACTTTTTGTGTGTCCGCGCTGGTAGTTAAGGTTGGGTCCCACTGTTTTCTATAAATAGACCTCAGGTGTCACCATTTACCCTTTTCGAAAGTTTAACACTCAGAACCCTAAAAGCTACTATTCATCTTCTCTAATTCACGTAAGTCTTTGCTTAGATTGAACAATTGCATTCCATCTTCACATCTGGTAACATTTCATCCATTTTTCTTTGTTTAATTTTATAACTTTATTTTATTTTCTTGACCAGTAGCCCATAGCTTCTTCTTTTTCTTATTTTTCTTTATTTTATTAGTTTGGGTTAGTTTTAAATGATGGTCTTTGTGTAATTGATGTGCATAATGAGTGGGAAATTGAGTAGGGACAAAGCAGGTGATGATTTGAACAAAATTGCAACAAAACTGAAACCCTAACTCAGTGCCTTAAATTAGCACCCTTCGCAGACCGCGGTCACATTTGTGCGGTCTGCGGTGCTTATGTTCTGAAAGTTAACCTTTGCCAGCGCGGCCGTATTGCACTTTGTGCGGTCTGCGCTAACCCACCGCGACCACGATACCATTTTGTGCGGTCCGCGGTGGTGAGATTCAAAGAGTATGTTGGGGAGGCCTTATACTTGTGCGGACTGCGATCATTTTTTTGAGGTCCGCGGTGACCTCAGTGTGGCCGCACGTCCTTTTTTTGCGGTTCGCACTGGCCAGTTCCTGCAACTGTTTTTGTAACTTCTGAGCTTCTATTCTGCAATTCATTCTGTATTTGTTTCACTGCCTGTGCTTAGACTAACAATGTTAGATGCGTGTATTTGCAGATAATGGTTACAACAACGAGGTGGAAAAGGATGACAACAACCCGGGAGAGGTGGTTCCTCCCGAGGGGCCAAAGGAAAGAGAGTGGTAAAACTCACTCCCCAAGCTCGGAAAATATCAAAAAGACCAGAAAGTTGATAAAAGCTGCAGATAGAGCTGCTTCTCATTCCTCGGGGAGTGAGTATATGTCATCCTAGGACATCTCCTCAGACTCAGTCCCAACTCACATCACCACTAACTTCCAACTAACTGACACCCCTCCAACATCACCCACTATCAAGAGGCCGGTGAATGTAGTTTCTGATTCATCTAAAAAGTCAGCAGCTGGTAGTGGGGACGACTCCACCTCCCCCACAGCTTCATTATCTGGGGAGAGTGCATGCAGAGATGAGGGTGGTAAACCTCAGGTGGGGGGAATTGACCGAACTAGGAAGGCCAAAGCGTGGGAAGATAGATTTGTGAGCCAAGTTGCTTACCATAAGTTTAGGGAGTGGTGGCCGGTGAGGCATTTAATACCAGAGATGAGCTTTATTATCAAAGACTTGCTACCTCACAACCTTGACATGCTGAGACAATTTAGAACTAGACCGGGTTGGGAGATATTTCTGGAGAAGTGTATTGGTGAAAATGAACATATGGTCAGGGAATTCTATTGTAATGTGGCCCACATTGTCAAGGGTTTCAAAGTGACCAAGGTTCGAAATAAAAAGGTGTTGTTCGACGGGCAGTCTGTGAATGAATATTTGGGCTTCAATGAAGAGGACGAGACCCTATATCTGGCAAAGTTGGAGATGGGTGAGGGGGTCCGTCCATGGTTAGCCCAGTACTTGGCAATCCCATGTACGGTTCTTGAGTGGTTGACTGCGGGGGTAAAAATACTGAGGGTGACCCTGAACTTTGAAGCTAAGGGTTGGGAGACCTTTGTTTGCAGTAGATTGGACCCTACCACACATGAACAGACTCTTCCTATCCATCGGGCTGTGTTGGTTGCATCGATCATGGTGGGATACCCCATCAATGTAGGGAATGTGATGTCTTGCATCATCTCTCTAGTGGGTATGGAGGCTAGCCGGAACTACCCTTTCCACAACACTCTATCTTTATGTACTTTTGAGATTTGGAGGTGGAAAAGAAGCGGTATGATGTCAAAGCCAAACCAGTGGCTCCATTCTCATGGTACAGTTTGAGGGGGCCAGACAACCCCAAAGACGAACTACAAGCCCCCTGCTTCTGCCCCAACTGGCCAGTCTGAAGAGCCAGTTGCGGTAGAGGCCTCCACTGAGCCTACCTCCACAGTAGCTGAGATGCCTCCCGGACCTTCCACGATTGCAGACTTGCCTCCTGGTCCTTCCACTTCAGCTGGGCCAGAGATTCCATATTCCCGGGCCCATCCTATCATAGCCCATCGACTGAGCCAGACACTTCAGAGCCTGAACAACTGGATGTATATTGTTTCATCCAAGTTGTCCACCTTGACCTCCACTATTGCAGCTCAGTTGGCTCCTCCACCAGTTCAGGTCCCACAGTCTATAGAGGATGCTTTAAAGTAATTACTTGACAACCAGGAGAAGATCCTCAGCACCCAGATCGAGTTGGTGAAGGCAGTGGCTTCACATGGAAAGTCTCTAAAAGAGCTTTACAAAGAGAACAAGAAGCTGCGCAAGACACGGGCTTCCAGGGAGTCGGTGAAGGAGTTAAGGGCGGATGTAGAAAAACTAAAGGCAGACCAGCTGCCTTTAGATTTATTATTTGAGAACCCAGCTTCAGCAGCAGCCCCAGCAGCAGCCACATTTTCGGAGCAGACACAAAGGCCTTTTAAGAGGAAGAGGACTATCCCGAGAGCAGATGATGCCATCATCCTGTTGACAGACCCACCGGAGGCTTCCTCCAGTCAGACACAGGATGTACCAGATCCACAGTTGGTCCAGGTCTAGTCCCAGGTCCCAGCAACTGAGCAGCAGGAGACCGGGAACCAGTCTGAGGTTCCCGAGCATACCGAGGACCCAGGGACCACTCATGTCCCTGTGCAGGCGGACGAGGCTTAGGGAGTCTTCATATTCTTTCATTACTTTTTAGTGCTTATTTTTGCTTTATTTGGCATTGGGGACAATGCCAGCTTTTATTTGAGGGGGTGTGCCCTATTTATCCTTGGATGACTGTATATATATACTGATTTAATTTATGCTTTCTTTGATTTTTATTTGGTCTGTATATAAAGTTACATTATTGTAAATATTCATCCCCCATTGTATATTCTAATCCCCTATTGTAAATATTCATACTATTTTCTATTTTCGTAAAACAAATTTCATTTTTTAGCTTCATAGATAGTCTCAAAGCCTTTTGTTTTATTTTGGCGCTTTCAATAAGCCATTGGTTTTCTTAATGCCACGATTTTTTCCAAGGGTAGAGTATTGTGTGAACCGGGTGGCTCTTCCCGATGATGGATGGCGTGACAACCTTCTTAAGGGTTTGAGTCCATTTTTGTTTTTGGTAGTTTATAGTTAAGGGTACCTCAAGCAAAGCTTCACTTGGGCCTAGCACATTTGCCTTTGATCCCATGGTCAAAGACAAAATTTTGTGTTTATGATGGTAAAACTCGTGACCTTGAGACTCTTGCCTTGGCAAATAACCATCAAGTGGTTTTTCGGGACCATTATGTGCTCAAATTATATCTAAGGTCGTTGTGGGCCCTTGACTCGATGTCTTTAGCAATCCCTTAGCTTGTGTGGTGAGAATTCGAATTGCGAGTCCAAGTCCTGATCCATTGGTTTAGAACTTGCCCCGAATGTTTGTTGAGGCAAAATCCTAAGTGGAAGTTGACTTGAGAAGTGATTATAGGCTCTCCTTGACCCAAAATGACATTTTGAACAACTCCATATCCTACCAATGACATGATCCCTAGTTAACCCTTTTGATCATTAGACCTTCTTCTTTTAAGAACCATGTTACAAGCCTATACCCGTTCTAAAATATACCCTCTCTTGGCACCCGTTCTTTCCTTGAGCACATGAAAAAAGTATAAGTTTGGGGGGAGAGACGAGGATGAAAACAAAGTGGTATGAGGCACAAAAGTGAAGAAAAGGAAAGGCAATGAAAAAGAAAGAAAAACAAAAAGACAAAAAAAATGCTCGGTGTGAGAAAGAATAAGAAGGGATTCAAGAAGAGTAAAAGAAAGAAAGGCGTGGAAAATTTGAAAAAGGAGAAAAGAATTTAAATGCATAAGAAAGAGTGACAATGTGTCTCTTTAACCCCTTAGAAAGAAGTGACATGACTCAAAAAATCAAGAGAATTGTGCCAAATGAATCAAACAAAGTGCTTAAGGGAAGATTGAACACACTTAAACAAAAACATGTCCTACCCTTACCCAAAAGCCTTCACATTGACTTCACAAAAGCCATATATGATCTTGAGTTGAATGACACTTGCATTAGTGGATACTTACATGAGGGTCAAGCATATGGTACCTAGAGCCGGACTTGTGACCTTTTCTTAAGAGAGATGAGTGAATTCCTATTAACCTCGATTTGTGTGTCAATACTCTATAAAAGGTGAAGTTTGCCTAGGGATAGTTGAGGATGTGTGAGTTTGGGTTCCACAATGACCAAAGTAATTGAGAGAGTTCTTTGATGTAATGAGTCAACTCTTGATGTTCTTGTGTCACACTTGATCCATGGTTTTTCAAGGGTTAAAAGTTGTTAATGATTCATTCGTATTGAGGGAAATTGTTAGTCTCAATTGATTCTTGTTGAGGATACTTTAGGACAACTAAAAATACTTGGATTTTCCCTTAAGGGGTGGATCTTATTTTGTTTGCTTGAGGACAAGCAAAAGCTTAAGTTTGGGGGAGTTGATAACTAGGGATTTTACCATGTTTTATACTCCTTCTTGCTTATGGTTTGGTTATAAATTGTTAAAAAGTAGTCCCAAAAGGCTCATAAGTATGCTTGATTGCAGGTTTGATCGACAAAATGACGAAATGTCAAGGATCAGCTCAAAAGGGAGTGAAACCTGCTCAAGTATCAAACACAAGGCAAACTGATGGCAAAAAGGCCTAGTGCGGCCGCATTCCAATTTTTGCGGTTCGCACAAGGTAGATTCAGAGAGTTGGCAGAACCAGGCTTCAGGCAATGCGGCCGTCGTTCATATTGCGCAGGCTCCACGGCCGCATGACCATTTTGTGCGGTCCACGGAGTAGAGATTCAGAGAGTTAAAATTGCTAGATTCCAAGCCTTTGCGGTCCGCGGTCATCTTTGTGCGGACCGCGCTAGCTGCCTCCGCAGCTGCGGTTTATTTTGTGCGGTCCGCAGAGCCCAACTTCAGAGAGCCAAGTTTTGAAATCCAAGAGCCTTGTGCGGCCGCGGTCCATTTTGTACGGCCCACACTGACCCCGCAGGGGTATTTTTGTCCAGTTTTTCCAGCTTAGTATAAATAGAACATTTTACCATCTTTAGGTCATCTGTTATCTTCAGAACTGAGTTGTGCTCGTGAGAACACCTTTTGTAGCCATTTTTGGCATCTTAGCTTCAAATTAACGATAGATTCTTGTAATTTAATTTAGCATTTAGTTATTATGTCTTGTTCTTCATCTATTTCTTCATTTTCTTATTCAAGCATGAGTAGCTAGACCCATTAGCTAGGGTTGTTGCTCAACCCTAGTGTGGATAATTAATGGATGTTTCCATCTAGGGTTAGATTGACTATAGGTGTTTGCTATTTGGGTTGATTTTATATTTTAATCTATGAATTGTTGGTTGCAAACACTGATTTGTACTTTGTGGATTTGACTCTTCTTGAGAAAGAGAGTTTAAGTCTCCAAAATTGACCCAAAAAGGAATTGGGATGGATTCATGAGAAATAATAGTCCCAATTAACGGGTTAAACCTCGAGAGAGTAATCACCCTACTTGAGCCCTAGTTGCTTGATCCATTTGGTCTCGAGAGAGTCAATTGGGCAAAATCACTCTCTCTACCGATAGGTGTAAGAGTGGGTAAAATTGTGCAACGGTTATAGCATAAGCCCCAATTATGTCAATCGAACCTTAGTAACATCTA